>JAQNBH010000011.1:54897336-54923197 GCA_028752905.1 Cladorhizidae sp. MBARI D1340-BT2
GTAGCCTTGAATGCTATTATATTAGAGTAGCCCTTGAATGCTATTATATTAGAGTAGCCTTGAGTGCTATTATATTAGAGTAGCCTTGAATGCTATTATATTAGAGTAGCCTTGAATGTTATTATATTAGAGTAGCCTTGAATGCTATTATATTAGAGTAGCCTTGAATGCTATTATATTAGAGTAGCCTTGAATGTTATTATATTAGAGTAGCCTTGAATGCTATTATATTAGAGTAGCCTTGAATGCTATTATATTAGAGTAGCCTTGAATGCTATTATATTAGAGTAGCCTTGAATGCTATTATATTAGAATAGCCTTGAATGCTATTATATTAGAGTAGCCTTGAATGCTATTATATTAGAGTAGCCTTGAATGCTATTATATTAGAGTAGCCTTGAATGCTATTATATTAGAGTAGCCTTGAATGCTATTATATTAGAGTAGCCTTGAATGCTATTATATTAGAGTAGCCTTGAATGCTATTATATTAGAGTAGCCTTGAGTGCTATTATATTAGAGTAGCCTTGAGTGCTATTATATTAGAGTAGCCTTGAATGCTATTATATTAGAGTAGCCTTGAATGCTATTATATTAGAGTAGCCTTGAATGCTATTATATTAGAGTAGCCTTGAGTGCTATTATATTAGAGTAGCCTTGAGTGCTATTATATTAGAGTAGCCTTGAATGTTATTATATTAGAGTAGCCTTGAATGCTATTATATTAGAGTAGCCTTGAATGCTATTATATTAGAGTAGCCTTGAATGCTATTATATTAGAGTAGCCTTGAATGCTATTATATTAGAGTAGTGTTGGCTACTTATAGCTGCAAGTGTGCCTTGAATGCTATTATATTAGAGTAGTGTTGGCCACTTATAGCTGCAAGTGTGCCTTGAATGCTATTATATTAGAGTAGTGTTGGCCACTTATAGCTGCAAGTGTGCCTTGAATGCTATTATATTAGAGTAGTACTTATAGCTGCAAGCGTGCCTTGAATGCTATTATATTAGAGTAGCGCTGGCCACTTATAGCTGCAAGTGTGCCTTGAATGCTATTATATTAGAGTAGTGTTGGCCACTTATAGCTGCAAGTGTGCCTTGAATGCTATTATATTAGAGTAGTGTTGGCTACTTATAGCTGCAAGTGTGCCTTGAATGCTATTATATTAGAGTAGTGTTGGCCACTTATAGCTGCAAGTGTGCCTTGAATGCTATTATATTAGAGTAGTGTTGGCCACTTATATCTGCAAGTGTGCCTTGAATGCTATTATATTAGAGTAGTGTTGGCTACTTATAGCTGCAAGTGTGCCTTGAATGCTATTATATTAGAGTAGTGTTGGCCACTTATAGCTGCAAGTGTGCCTTGAATGCTATTATATTAGAGTAGTGTTGGCTACTTATAGCTGCAAGTGTGCCTTGAATGCTATTATATTAGAGTAGTGTTGGCCACTTATAGCTGCAGGTGTGCCTTGAATGATATTATATTAGAGTAATGTTGGGCATTTATAGCTGCAAGTGTGCCTTGAGTGCTATTATATTAGAGTAGTGTTGGCCACTTATAGCTGCAAGTGTGCCTTGAATGCTATTATATTAGAGTAGTGTTGGCCACTTATAGCTGCAGGTGTGCCTTGAATGATATTATATTAGAGTAATGTTGGGCACTTATAGCTGCAAGTGTGCCTTGAATGCTATTATATTAGAGTAGTGTTGGCCACTTATAGCTGCAAGTGTGCCTTGAATGCTATTATATTAGAGTAGTGTTGGCTACTTATAGCTGCAAGTGTGCCTTGAATGCTATTATATTAGAGTAGTGTTGGCTACTTATAGCTGCAAGTGTGCCTTGAATGCTATTATATTAGAGTAGTGTCGGCCACTTATAGCTGCAAGTGTGCCTTGAATGCTATTATATTAGAGTAGTGTTGGCCACTTATAGCTGCAAGTGTGCCTTGAATGCTATTATATTAGAGTAGTGTTGGCCACTTATAGCTGCAAGTGTGCCTTGAATGCTATTATATTAGAGTAGTGTTGGCCACTTATAGCTGCAAGTGTGCCTTGAATGCTATTATATTAGAGTAGTGTTGGCCACTTATAGCTGCAAGCGTGCCTTGAATGCTATTATATTAGAGTAGTGTTGGCCACTTATAGCTGCAAGTGTGCCTTGAATGCTATTATATTAGAGTAGTGTTGGCTACTTATAGCTGCAAGTGTGCCTTGAATGCTATTATATTAGAGTAGTGTTGGCCACTTATAGCTGCAAGTGTGCCTGAATGCTATTATATTAGAGTAGTGTTGGCTACTTATAGCTGCAAGCGTGCCTTGAATGCTATTATATTAGAGTAGTGCTGGCCACTTATAGCTGCAAGTGTGCCTTGAATGCTATTATATTAGAGTAGTGTTGGCCACTTATAGCTGCAAGTGTGCCTTGAATGCTATTATATTAGAGTAGTGTTGGCTACTTATAGCTGCAAGTGTGCCTTGAATGCTATTATATTAGAGTAGCGTTGGCCACTTATAGCTGCAAGTGTGCCTTGAATGCTATTATATTAGAGTAGTGCTGGCCACTTATAGCTGCAAGTGTGCCTTGAATGCTATTATATTAGAGTAGTGTTGGCCACTTATAGCTGCAAGTGTGCCTTGAATGCTATTATATTAGAGTAGTGTTGGCCACTTATAGCTGCAAGCGTGCCTTGAATGCTATTATATTAGAGTAGTGTTGGCCACTTATAGCTGCAAGTGTGCCTTGAATGCTATTATATTAGAGTAGTGTTGGCCACTTATAGCTGCAAGTGTGCCTTGAATGCTATTATATTAGAGTAGTGTTGGCCACTTATAGCTGCAAGTGTGCCTTGAATGCTATTATATTAGAGTAGTGTTGGCCACTTATAGCTGCAAGTGTGCCTTGAATGCTATTATATTAGAGTAGTGTTGGCCACTTATAGCTGCAAGTGTGTCTTGAATGCTATTATATTAGAGTAGTGTTGGCCACTTATAGCTGCAAGTGTGCCTTGAATGCTATTATATTAGAGTAGTGTTGGCCACTTATAGCTGCAAGCGTGCCTTGAATGCTATTATATTAGAGTAGTGTTGGCTACTTATAGCTGCAAGTGTGCCTTGAATGCTATTATATTAGAGTAGTGTTGGCCACTTATAGCTGCAAGTGTGCCTTGAATGCTATTATATTAGAGTAGTGTTGGCCACTTATAGCTGCAAGTGTGCCTTGAATGCTATTATATTAGAGTAGTGTTGGCCACTTATAGCTGCAAGCGTGCCTTGAATGCTATTATATTAGAGTAGTGTTAGCTACTTATAGCTGCAAGTGTGCCTTGAATGCTATTATATTAGAGTAGTGTTGGCTACTTATAGCTGCAAGTGTGCCTTGAATGCTATTATATTAGAGTAGTGTTGGCCACTTACAGCTGCAAGTGTGCCTTGAATGCTATTATATTAGAGTAGTGTTGGCCACTTATAGCTGCAAGTGTGCCTTGAATGCTATTATATTAGAGTAGTACTTATAGCTGCAAGCGTGCCTTGAATGCTATTATATTAGAGTAGCGCTGGCCACTTATAGCTGCAAGTGTGCCTTGAATGCTATTATATTAGAGTAGTGTTGGCCACTTATAGCTGCAAGTGTGCCTTGAATGCTATTATATTAGAGTAGTACTTATAGCTGCAAGTGTGCCTTGAATGCTATTATATTAGAGTAGTGTTGGCCACTTATAGCTGCAAGTGTGCCTTGAATGCTATTATATTAGAGTAGTGTTGGCTACTTATAGCTGCAAGTGTGCCTTGAATGCTATTATATTAGAGTAGTGCTGGCCACTTATAGCTGCAAGTGTGCCTTGAATGCTATTATATTAGAGTAGTGTTGGCCACTTATAGCTGCAAGTGTGCCTTGAATGCTATTATATTAGAGTAGTGTTGGCTACTTATAGCTGCAAGTGTGCCTTGAATGCTATTATATTAGAGTAGTGCTGGCCACTTATAGCTGCAAGTGTGCCTTGAATGCTATTATATTAGAGTAGTGTTGGCCACTTATAGCTGCAAGTGTGCCTTGAATGCTATTATATTAGAGTAGTGCTGGCCACTTATAGCTGCAAGTGTGCCTTGAATGCTATTATATTAGAGTAGTGTTGGTCACTTATAGCTGCAAGCGTGCCTTGAATGCTATTATATTAGAGTAGTGTTGGCCACTTATAGCTGCAAGTGTGCCTTGAATGCTATTATATTAGAGTAGTGCTGGCCACTTATAGCTGCAAGTGTGCCTTGAATGCTATTATATTAGAGTAGTGTTGGCCACTTATATCTGCAAGTGTGCCTTGAATGCTATTATATTAGAGTAGTGTTGGCTACTTATAGCTGCAAGTGTGCCTTGAATGCTATTATATTAGAGTAGTGCTGGCCACTTATAGCTGCAAGTGTGCCTTGAATGCTATTATATTAGAGTAGTGTTGGCCACTTATAGCTGCAAGTGTGCCTTGAATGCTATTATATTAGAGTAGTGCTGGCCACTTATAGCTGCAAGTGTGCCTTGAATGCTATTATATTAGAGTAGTGTTGGCCACTTATAGCTGCAAGCGTGCCTTGAATGCTATTATATTAGAGTAGTGTTGGCCACTTATAGCTGCAAGTGTGCCTTGAATGCTATTATATTAGAGTAGTGCTGGCCACTTATAGCTGCAAGTGTGCCTTGAATGCTATTATATTAGAGTAGTGTTGGCCACTTATATCTGCAAGTGTGCCTTGAATGCTATTATATTAGAGTAGTGTTGGCTACTTATAGCTGCAAGTGTGCCTTGAATGCTATTATATTAGAGTAGTGTTGGCCACTTATAGCTGCAAGTGTGCCTTGAATGCTATTATATTAGAGTAGTGTTGGCTACTTATAGCTGCAAGTGTGCCTTGAATGCTATTATATTAGAGTAGTGTTGGCCACTTATAGCTGCAGGTGTGCCTTGAATGATATTATATTAGAGTAATGTTGGGCACTTATAGCTGCAAGTGTGCCTTGAATGCTATTATATTAGAGTAGTGTTGGCCACTTATAGCTGCAAGTGTGCCTTGAATGCTATAATATTAGAGTAGTGTTGGCCACTTATAGCTGCAAGCGTGCCTTGAATGCTATTATATTAGAGTAGTGTTGGCCACTTATAGCTGCAAGCGTACCTTGAATGCTATTATATTAGAGTAGTGTTGGCCACTTATAGCTGCAAGTGTGCCTTGAATGCTATTATATTAGAGTAATGTTGGCCACTTATAGCTGCAAGTGTGCCTTGAATGCTATTATATTAGAGTAGTGTTGGCCACTTATAGCTGCAAGTGTGCCTTGAATGCTATTATATTAGAGTAGTGTTGGCCACTTATAGCTGCAAGTGTGCCTTGAATGCTATTATATTAGAGTAGTGTTGGCCACTTATAGCTGCAAGTGTGCCTTGAATGCTATTATATTAGAGTAGTGTTGGCCACTTATAGCTGCAAGCGTGCCTTGAATGCTATTATATTAGAGTAGTGTTGGCTACTTATAGCTGCAAGTGTGCCTTGAATGCTATTATATTAGAGTAGTGTTGGCCACTTATAGCTGCAAGCGTGCCTTGAATGCTATTATATTAGAGTAGTGTTAGCTACTTATAGCTGCAAGTGTGCCTTGAATGCTATTATATTAGAGTAGTGTTGGCTACTTATAGCTGCAAGTGTGCCTTGAATGCTATTATATTAGAGTAGTGTTGGCCACTTATAGCTGCAAGTGTGCCTTGAATGCTATTATATTAGAGTAGTGTTGGCCACTTATAGCTGCAAGTGTGCCTTGAATGCTATTATATTAGAGTAGCCTTGAATGCTATTATATTAGAGTAGCCTTGAGTGCTATTATATTAGAGTAGCCTTGAATGCTATTATATTAGAGTAGCCTTGAATGCTATTATATTAGAGTAGCCTTGAATGCTATTATATTAGAGTAGCCTTGAATGCTATTATATTAGAGTAGCCTTGAATGCTATTATATTAGAGTAGCCTTGAATGCTATTATATTAGAGTGGCCTTGAATGCTATTATATTAGAGTAGCCTTGAATGCTATTATATTAGAGTAGCCTTGAATGCTATTATATTAGAGTAGCCTTGAGTGCTATTATATTAGAGTAGCCTTGAATGCTATTATATTAGAGTAGCCTTGAGTGCTATTATATTAGAGTAGCCTTGAATGCTATTATATTAGAGTAGCCTTGAATGCTATTATATTAGAGTAGCCTTGAATGCTATTATATTAGAGTAGCCTTGAATGCTATTATATTAGAGTAGCCTTGAATGCTCTTATATTAGAGTAGCCTTGAGTGCTATTATATTAGAGTAGCCTTGAATGCTATTATATTAGAGTAGCCTTGAATGCTATTATATTAGAGTAGCCTTGAGTGCTATTATATTAGAGTAGCCTTGAATGCTATTATATTAGAGTAGCCTTGAATGCTATTATATTAGAGTAGCCTTGAATGCTATTATATTAGAGTAGCCTTGAATGCTATTATATTAGAGTAGCCTTGAATGCTATTATATTAGAGTAGCCTTGAATGCTATTATATTAGAGTAGCCTTGAATGCTATTATATTAGAGTAGCCTTGAGTGCTATTATATTAGAGTAGCCTTGAGTGCTATTATATTAGAGTAGCCTATAATGCTATTGTATTAGAGTAGCCTTGAATGCTATTATATTAGAGTAGCCTTGAATGCTATTATATTAGAGTAGCCTTGAATGCTATTATATTAGAGTAGCCTTGAATGCTATTATATTAGAGTAGCCTTGAATGCTATTATATTAGAGTAGCCTTGAATGCTATTATATTAGAGTAGCCTTGAATGCTATTATATTAGAGAAGCCTTGAATGCTATATATATTAGAGTAGCCTTGAATGCTATTATATTAGAGTAGCCTTGAGTGCTATTATATTAGAGTAGCCTTGAATGCTATTATATTAGAGTAGCCTTGAATGCTATTATATTAGAGTAGCCTTGAATGCTATTATATTAGAGTAGCCTTGAGTGCTATTATATTAGAGTAGCCTTGAATGCTATTATATTAGAGTAGCCTTGAGTGCTATTATATTAGAGTAGCCTTGAATGCTATTATATTAGAGTAGCCTTGAATGCTATTATATTAGAGTAGCCTTGAATGCTATTATATTAGAGTAGCCTTGAATGCTATTATATTAGAGTAGCCTTGAGTGCTATTATATTAGAGTAGCCTTGAATGCTATTATATTAGAGTAGCCTTGAGTGCTATTATATTAGAGTAGCCTTGAGTGCTATTATATTAGAGTAGCCTTGAATGCTATTATATTAGAGTAGCCTTGAGTGCTATTATATTAGAGTAGCCTTGAATGCTATTATATTAGAGTAGCCTTGAATGCTATTATATTAGAGTAGCCTTGAATGCTATTATATTAGAGAAGCCTTGAATGCTATTATATTAGAGTAGCCTTGAGTGCTATTATATTAGAGTAGCCTTGAATGCTATTATATTAGAGTAGCCTTGAATGCTATTATATTAGAGTAGCCTTGAGTGCTATTATATTAGAGTAGCCTTGAATGCTATTATATTAGAGTAGCCTTGAATGCTATTATATTAGAGTAGCCTTGAATGCTATTATATTAGAGTAGCCTTGAATGCTATTATATTAGAGTAGCCTTGAATGCTATTATATTAGAGTAGCCTTGAATGCTATTATATTAGAGTAGCCTTGAATGCTATTATATTAGAGTAGCCTTGAATGCTATTATATTAGAGTAGCCTTGAATGCTATTATATTAGAGTAGCCTTGAATGCTATTATATTAGAGTAGCCTTGAGTGCTATTATATTAGAGTAGCCTTGAGTGCTATTATATTAGAGTAGCCTTGAATGCTATTATATTAGAGTAGCCTTGAATGCTATTATATTAGAGTAGCCTTGAATGCTATTATATTAGAGTAGCCTTGAATGCTATTATATTAGAGTAGCCTTGAGTGCTATTATATTAGAGTAGCCTTGAATGTTATTATATTAGAGTAGCCTTGAATGCTATTATATTAGAGTAGCCTTGAGTGCTATTATATTAGAGTAGCCTTGAGTGCTATTATATTAGAGTAGCCTTGAATGCTATTATATTAGAGTAGCCTTGAGTGCTATTATATTAGAGTAGCCTTGAGTGCTATTATATTAGAGTAGCCTTGAATGCTATTATATTAGAGTAGCCTTGAATGCTATTATATTAGAGTAGCCTTGAGTGCTATTATATTAGAGTAGCCTTGAATGCTATTATATTAGAGTAGCCTTGAATGCTATTATATTAGAGTAGCCTTGAATGCTATTATATTAGAGTAGCCTTGAATGCTATTATATTAGAGTAGCCTTGAATGCTATTATATTAGAGTAGCCTTGAGTGCTATTATATTAGAGTAGCCTTGAATGCTATTATATTAGAGTAGCCTTGAATGCTATTATATTAGAGTAGCCTTGAATGCTATAATATTAGAGTAGCCTTGAGTGCTATTATATTAGAGTAGCCTTGAATGCTATTATATTAGAGTAGCCTTGACTGCTATTATATTAGAGTAGCCTTGAATGCTATTATATTAGAGTAGCCTTGAATGCTATTATATTAGAGTAGCCTTGAGTGCTATTATATTAGAGTAGCCTTGAGTGCTATTATATTAGAGTAGCCTTGAGTGCTATTATATTAGAGTAGCCTTGAATGCTATTATATTAGAGTAGCCTTGAATGCTATTATATTAGAGTAGCCTTGAATGCTATTATATTAGAGTAGCCTTGAATGCTATTATATTAGAGTAGCCTTGAATGCTATTATATTAGAGTAGCCTTGAGTGCTATTATATTAGAGTAGCCTTGAATGCTATTATATTAGAGTAGCCTTGAATGCTATTATATTAGAGTAGCCTTGAATGCTATTATATTAGAGTAGCCTTGAGTGCTATTATATTAGAGTAGCCTTGAATGCTATTATATTAGAGTAGCCTTGAATGTTATTATATTAGAGTAGCCTTGAATGCTATTATATTAGAGTAGCCTTGAATGCTATTATATTAGAATAGCCTTGAATGCTATTATATTAGAGTAGCCTTGAATGCTATTATATTAGAGTAGCCTTGAATGCTATTATATTAGAGTAGCCTTGAGTGCTATTATATTAGAGTAGCCTTGAGTGCTATTATATTAGAGTAGCCTTGAATGTTATTATATTAGAGTAGCCTTGAATGCTATTATATTAGAGTAGCCTTGAATGCTATTATATTAGAGTAGCCTTGAATGCTATTATATTAGAGTAGCCTTGAGTGCTATTATATTAGAGTAGCCTTGAATGCTATTATATTAGAGTAGCCTTGAATGCTATTATATTAGAGTGGCCTTGAATGCTATTATATTAGAGTAGCCTTGAATGCTATTATATTAGAGTAGCCTTGAATGCTATTATATTAGAGTAGCCTTGAGTGCTATTATATTAGAGTAGCCTTGAATGCTATTATATTAGAGTAGCCTTGAATGCTATTATATTAGAGTAGCCTTGAGTGCTATTATATTAGAGTAGCCTTGAATGCTATTATATTAGAGTAGCCTTGAATGCTATTATATTAGAGTAGCCTTGAGTGCTATTATATTAGAGTAGCCTTGAATGCTATTATATTAGAGTAGCCTTGAATGCTATTATATTAGAGTAGCCTTGAATGCTATTATATTAGAGTAGCCTTGAATGCTATTATATTAGAGTAGCCTTGAGTGCTATTATATTAGAGTAGCCTTGAATGCTATTATATTAGAGTAGCCTTGAGTGCTATTATATTAGAGTAGCCTTGAGTGCTATTATATTAGAGTAGCCTTGAATGCTATTATATTAGAGTAGCCTTGAGTGCTATTATATTAGAGTAGCCTTGAATGCTATTATATTAGAGTAGCCTTGAATGCTATTATATTAGAGTAGCCTTGAATGCTATTATATTAGAGAAGCCTTGAATGCTATTATATTAGAGTAGCCTTGAGTGCTATTATATTAGAGTAGCCTTGAATGCTATTATATTAGAGTAGCCTTGAATGCTATTATATTAGAGTAGCCTTGAGTGCTATTATATTAGAGTAGCCTTGAATGCTATTATATTAGAGTAGCCTTGAATGCTATTATATTAGAGTAGCCTTGAATGCTATTATATTAGAGTAGCCTTGAATGCTATTATATTAGAGTAGCCTTGAATGCTATTATATTAGAGTAGCCTTGAGTGCTATTATATTAGAGTAGCCTTGAATGTTATTATATTAGAGTAGCCTTGAGTGCTATTATATTAGAGTAGCCTTGAATGCTATTATATTAGAGTAGCCTTGAATGCTATTATATTAGAGTAGCCTTGAGTGCTATTATATTAGAGTAGCCTTGAGTGCTATTATATTAGAGTAGCCTTGAATGCTATTATATTAGAGTAGCCTTGAATGCTATTATATTAGAGTAGCCTTGAATGCTATTATATTAGAGTAGCCTTGAATGCTATTTTATTAGAGTAGCCTTGAGTGCTATTATATTAGAGTAGCCTTGAATGTTATTATATTAGAGTAGCCTTGAATGCTATTATATTAGAGTAGCCTTGAGTGCTATTATATTAGAGTAGCCTTGAGTGCTATTATATTAGAGTAGCCTTGAATGCTATTATATTAGAGTAGCCTTGAGTGCTATTATATTAGAGTAGCCTTGAGTGCTATTATATTAGAGTAGCCTTGAATGCTATTATATTAGAGTAGCCTTGAATGCTATTATATTAGAGTAGCCTTGAGTGCTATTATATTAGAGTAGCCTTGAATGCTATTATATTAGAGTAGCCTTGAATGCTATTATATTAGAGTAGCCTTGAATGCTATTATATTAGAGTAGCCTTGAATGCTATTATATTAGAGTAGCCTTGAATGCTATTATATTAGAGTAGCCTTGAGTGCTATTATATTAGAGTAGCCTTGAATGCTATTATATTAGAGTAGCCTTGAATGCTATTATATTAGAGTAGCCTTGAATGCTATTATATTAGAGTAGCCTTGAATGCTATTATATTAGAGTAGCCTTGAATGCTATTATATTAGAGTAGCCTTGAATGCTATTATATTAGAGTAGCCTTGAATGCTATTATATTAGAGTAGCCTTGAATGCTATTATATTAGAGTAGCCTTGAATGCTATTATATTAGAGTAGCCTTGAATGCTATTATATTAGAGTAGCCTTGAATGCTATTATATTAGAGTAGCCTTGAATGCTATTATATTAGAGTAGCCTTGAGTGCTATTATATTAGAGTAGCCTTGAATGCTATTATATTAGAGTAGCCTTGACTGCTATTATATTAGAGTAGCCTTGAATGCTATTATATTAGAGTAGCCTTGAATGCTATTATATTAGAGTAGCCTTGAGTGCTATTATATTAGAGTAGCCTTGAGTGCTATTATATTAGAGTAGCCTTGAGTGCTATTATATTAGAGTAGCCTTGAATGCTATTATATTAGAGTAGCCTTGAATGCTATTATATTAGAGTAGCCTTGAATGCTATTATATTAGAGTAGCCTTGAATGCTATTATATTAGAGTAGCCTTGAATGCTATTATATTAGAGTAGCCTTGAGTGCTATTATATTAGAGTAGCCTTGAATGCTATTATATTAGAGTAGCCTTGAATGCTATTATATTAGAGTAGCCTTGAATGCTATTATATTAGAGTAGCCTTGAGTGCTATTATATTAGAGTAGCCTTGAATGCTATTATATTAGAGTAGCCTTGAATGTTATTATATTAGAGTAGCCTTGAATGGTATTATATTAGAGTAGCCTTGAATGCTATTATATTAGAGTAGCCTTGAATGTTATTATATTAGAGTAGCCTTGAATGCTATTATATTAGAGTAGCCTTGAATGCTATTATATTAGAGTAGCCTTGAATGCTATTATATTAGAGTAGCCTTGAATGCTATTATATTAGAATAGCCTTGAATGCTATTATATTAGAGTAGCCTTGAATGCTATTATATTAGAGTAGCCTTGAATGCTATTATATTAGAGTAGCCTTGAATGCTATTATATTAGAGTAGCCTTGAATGCTATTATATTAGAGTAGCCTTGAATGCTATTATATTAGAGTAGCCTTGAATGCTATTATATTAGAGTAGCCTTGAGTGCTATTATATTAGAGTAGCCTTGAGTGCTATTATATTAGAGTAGCCTTGAATGCTATTATATTAGAGTAGCCTTGAATGCTATTATATTAGAGTAGCCTTGAATGCTATTATATTAGAGTAGCCTTGAGTGCTATTATATTAGAGTAGCCTTGAGTGCTATTATATTAGAGTAGCCTTGAATGTTATTATATTAGAGTAGCCTTGAATGCTATTATATTAGAGTAGCCTTGAATGCTATTATATTAGAGTAGTGTTGGCTACTTATAGCTGCAAGTGTGCCTTGAATGCTATTATATTAGAGTAGTGTTGGCCACTTATAGCTGCAAGTGTGCCTTGAATGCTATTATATTAGAGTAGTGTTGGCCACTTATAGCTGCAAGTGTGCCTTGAATGCTATTATATTAGAGTAGTGTTGGCCACTTATAGCAGCAGGTGTGCCTTGAATGATATTATATTAGAGTAATGTTGGGCACTTATAGCTGCAAGTGTGCCTTGAATGCTATTATATTAGAGTAGTGTTGGCCACTTATAGCTGCAAGTGTGCCTTGAATGCTATTATATTAGAGTAGTGTTGGCTACTTATAGCTGCAAGTGTGCCTTGAATGCTATTATATTAGAGTAGTGTTGGCTACTTATAGCTGCAAGTGTGCCTTGAATGCTATTATATTAGAGTAGTGTCGGCCACTTATAGCTGCAAGTGTGCCTTGAATGCTATTATATTAGAGTAGTGTTGGCCACTTATAGCTGCAAGTGTGCCTTGAATGCTATTATATTAGAGTAGTGTTGGCCACTTATAGCTGCAAGTGTGCCTTGAATGCTATTATATTAGAGTAGTGTTGGCCACTTATAGCTGCAAGTGTGCCTTGAATGCTATTATATTAGAGTAGTGTTGGCCACTTATAGCTGCAAGCGTGCCTTGAATGCTATTATATTAGAGTAGTGTTGGCCACTTATAGCTGCAAGTGTGCCTTGAATGCTATTATATTAGAGTAGTGTTGGCTACTTATAGCTGCAAGTGTGCCTTGAATGCTATTATATTAGAGTAGTGTTGGCCACTTATAGCTGCAAGTGTGCCTTGAATGCTATTATATTAGAGTAGTGTTGGCTACTTATAGCTGCAAGCGTGCCTTGAATGCTATTATATTAGAGTAGTGCTGGCCACTTATAGCTGCAAGTGTGCCTTGAATGCTATTATATTAGAGTAGTGTTGGCCACTTATAGCTGCAAGTGTGCCTTGAATGCTATTATATTAGAGTAGTGTTGGCTACTTATAGCTGCAAGTGTGCCTTGAATGCTATTATATTAGAGTAGCGTTGGCCACTTATAGCTGCAAGTGTGCCTTGAATGCTATTATATTAGAGTAGTGCTGGCCACTTATAGCTGCAAGTGTGCCTTGAATGCTATTATATTAGAGTAGTGTTGGCCACTTATAGCTGCAAGTGTGCCTTGAATGCTATTATATTAGAGTAGTGTTGGCCACTTATAGCTGCAAGCGTGCCTTGAATGCTATTATATTAGAGTAGTGTTGGCCACTTATAGCTGCAAGCGTACCTTGAATGCTATTATATTAGAGTAGTGTTGGCCACTTATAGCTGCAAGTGTGCCTTGAATGCTATTATATTAGAGTAGTGTTGGCCACTTATAGCTGCAAGTGTGCCTTGAATGCTATTATATTAGAGTAGTGTTGGCCACTTATAGCTGCAAGTGTGCCTTGAATGCTATTATATTAGAGTAGTGTTGGCCACTTATAGCTGCAAGTGTGCCTTGAATGCTATTATATTAGAGTAGTGTTGGCCACTTATAGCTGCAAGTGTGCCTTGAATGCTATTATATTAGAGTAGTGTTGGCCACTTATAGCTGCAAGCGTGCCTTGAATGCTATTATATTAGAGTAGTGTTGGCTACTTATAGCTGCAAGTGTGCCTTGAATGCTATTATATTAGAGTAGTGTTGGCCACTTATAGCTGCAAGTGTGCCTTGAATGCTATTATATTAGAGTAGTGTTGGCCACTTATAGCTGCAAGTGTGCCTTGAATGCTATTATATTAGAGTAGTGTTGGCCACTTATAGCTGCAAGCGTGCCTTGAATGCTATTATATTAGAGTAGTGTTAGCTACTTATAGCTGCAAGTGTGCCTTGAATGCTATTATATTAGAGTAGTGTTGGCTACTTATAGCTGCAAGTGTGCCTTGAATGCTATTATATTAGAGTAGTGTTGGCCACTTATAGCTGCAAGTGTGCCTTGAATGCTATTATATTAGAGTAGTGTTGGCCACTTATAGCTGCAAGTGTGCCTTGAATGCTATTATATTAGAGTAGTACTTATAGCTGCAAGCGTGCCTTGAATGCTATTATATTAGAGTAGCGCTGGCCACTTATAGCTGCAAGTGTGCCTTGAATGCTATTATATTAGAGTAGTGTTGGCCACTTATAGCTGCAAGTGTGCCTTGAATGCTATTATATTAGAGTAGTGTTGGCCACTTATAGCTGCAAGTGTGCCTTGAATGCTATTATATTAGAGTAGTGTTGGCTACTTATAGCTGCAAGTGTGCCTTGAATGCTATTATATTAGAGTAGTGCTGGCCACTTATAGCTGCAAGTGTGCCTTGAATGCTATTATATTAGAGTAGTGTTGGCCACTTATAGCTGCAAGTGTGCCTTGAATGCTATTATATTAGAGTAGTGTTGGCTACTTATAGCTGCAAGTGTGCCTTGAATGCTATTATATTAGAGTAGTGCTGGCCACTTATAGCTGCAAGTGTGCCTTGAATGCTATTATATTAGAGTAGTGTTGGCCACTTATAGCTGCAAGTGTGCCTTGAATGCTATTATATTAGAGTAGTGCTGGCCACTTATAGCTGCAAGTGTGCCTTGAATGCTATTATATTAGAGTAGTGTTGGTCACTTATAGCTGCAAGCGTGCCTTGAATGCTATTATATTAGAGTAGTGTTGGCCACTTATAGCTGCAAGTGTGCCTTGAATGCTATTATATTAGAGTAGTGCTGGCCACTTATAGCTGCAAGTGTGCCTTGAATGCTATTATATTAGAGTAGTGTTGGCCACTTATATCTGCAAGTGTGCCTTGAATGCTATTATATTAGAGTAGTGTTGGCTACTTATAGCTGCAAGTGTGCCTTGAATGCTATTATATTAGAGTAGTGCTGGCCACTTATAGCTGCAAGTGTGCCTTGAATGCTATTATATTAGAGTAGTGTTGGCCACTTATAGCTGCAAGTGTGCCTTGAATGCTATTATATTAGAGTAGTGCTGGCCACTTATAGCTGCAAGTGTGCCTTGAATGCTATTATATTAGAGTAGTGTTGGCCACTTATAGCTGCAAGCGTGCCTTGAATGCTATTATATTAGAGTAGTGTTGGCCACTTATAGCTGCAAGTGTGCCTTGAATGCTATTATATTAGAGTAGTGCTGGCCACTTATAGCTGCAAGTGTGCCTTGAATGCTATTATATTAGAGTAGTGTTGGCCACTTATATCTGCAAGTGTGCCTTGAATGCTATTATATTAGAGTAGTGTTGGCTACTTATAGCTGCAAGTGTGCCTTGAATGCTATTATATTAGAGTAGTGTTGGCCACTTATAGCTGCAAGTGTGCCTTGAATGCTATTATATTAGAGTAGTGTTGGCTACTTATAGCTGCAAGTGTGCCTTGAATGCTATTATATTAGAGTAGTGTTGGCCACTTATAGCTGCAGGTGTGCCTTGAATGATATTATATTAGAGTAATGTTGGGCACTTATAGCTGCAAGTGTGCCTTGAATGCTATTATATTAGAGTAGTGTTGGCCACTTATAGCTGCAAGTGTGCCTTGAATGCTATAATATTAGAGTAGTGTTGGCCACTTATAGCTGCAAGCGTGCCTTGAATGCTATTATATTAGAGTAGTGTTGGCCACTTATAGCTGCAAGCGTACCTTGAATGCTATTATATTAGAGTAGTGTTGGCCACTTATAGCTGCAAGTGTGCCTTGAATGCTATTATATTAGAGTAATGTTGGCCACTTATAGCTGCAAGTGTGCCTTGAATGCTATTATATTAGAGTAGTGTTGGCCACTTATAGCTGCAAGTGTGCCTTGAATGCTATTATATTAGAGTAGTGTTGGCCACTTATAGCTGCAAGTGTGCCTTGAATGCTATTATATTAGAGTAGTGTTGGCCACTTATAGCTGCAAGTGTGCCTTGAATGCTATTATATTAGAGTAGTGTTGGCCACTTATAGCTGCAAGCGTGCCTTGAATGCTATTATATTAGAGTAGTGTTGGCTACTTATAGCTGCAAGTGTACCTTGAATGCTATTATATTAGAGTAGTGTTGGCCACTTATAGCTGCAAGCGTGCCTTGAATGCTATTATATTAGAGTAGTGTTAGCTACTTATCGCTGCAAGTGTGCCTTGAATGCTATTATATTAGAGTAGTGTTGGCTACTTATAGCTGCAAGTGTGCCTTGAATGCTATTATATTAGAGTAGTGTTGGCCACTTATAGCTGCAAGTGTGCCTTGAATGCTATTATATTAGAGTAGTGTTGGCCACTTATAGCTGCAAGTGTGCCTTGAATGCTATTATATTAGAGTAGTACTTATAGCTGCAAGCGTGCCTTGAATGCTATTAGATTAGAGTAGCGCTGGCCACTTATAGCTGCAAGTGTGCCTTGAATGCTATTATATTAGAGTAGTGTTGGCCACTTATAGCTGCAAGTGTGCCTTGAATGCTATTATATTAGAGTAGTACTTATAGCTGCAAGTGTGCCTTGAATGCTATTATATTAGAGTAGTGTTGGCCACTTATAGCTGCAAGTGTGCCTTGAATGCTATTATATTAGAGTAGTGTTGGCCACTTATAGCTGCAAGTCTGCCTTGAATGCTATTATATTAGAGTAGTGTTGGCCACTTATAGCTGCAAGCGTGCCTTGAATGCTATTATATTAGAGTAGTGCTGGCCACTTATAGCTGCAAGTGTGCCTTGAATGCTATTATATTAGAGTAGTGTTGGCCACTTATAGCTGCAAGTGTGCCTTGAATGCTATTATATTAGAGTAGTGTTGGCCACTTATAGCTGCAAGTGTGCCTTGAATGCTATTATATTAGAGTAGTGTTGGCCACTTATAGCTGCAAGTGTGCCTTGAATGCTATTATATTAGAGTAGTGTTGGCTTCTTATAGCTGCAAGTGTGCCTTGAATGCTATTATATTAGAGTAGTGTTGGCCACTTATAGCTGCAAGTGTGCCTTGAATGCTATTATATTAGAGTAGTGTTGGCTACTTATAGCTGCAAGTGTGCCTTGAATGCTATTATATTAGAGTAGTGTTGGCCACTTATAGCTGCAAGTTTGCCTTGAATGCTATTATATTAGAGTAGCCTTGAGTGCTATTATATTAGAGTAGCCTTGAATGCTATTATATTAGAGTAGCCTTGAGTGCTATTATATTAGAGTAGCCTTGAATGCTATTATATTAGAGTAGCCTTGAATGTTATTATATTAGAGTAGCCTTGAATGCTATTATATTAGAGTAGCCTTGAATGCTATTATATTAGAGTAGCCTTGAATGCTATTATATTAGAGTAGCCTTGAATGCTATTATATTAGAGTAGCCTTGAATGCTATTATATTAGAGTAGCCTTGAATGCTATTATATTAGAGTAGCCTTGAATGCTATTATATTAGAATAGCCTTGAATGCTATTATATTAGAGTAGCCTTGAATGCTATTATATTAGAGTAGCCTTGAGTGCTATTATATTAGAGTAGCCTTGAATGCTATTATATTAGAGTAGCCTTGAATGCTATTATATTAGAGTGGCCTTGAATGCTATTATATTAGAGTAGCCTTGAATGCTATTATATTAGAGTAGCCTTGAATGCTATTATATTAGAGTAGCCTTGAGTGCTATTATATTAGATTAGCCTTGAATGCTATTATATTAGAGTAGCCTTGAATGCTATTATATTAGAGTAGCCTTGAATGCTATTATATTAGAGTAGCCTTGAGTGCTATTATATTAGAGTAGCCTTGAATGCTATTATATTAGAGAAGCCTTGAATGCTATTATATTAGAGTAGCCTTGAATGCTATTATATTAGAGTAGCCTTGAGTGCTATTATATTAGAGTAGCCTTGAATGCTATTATATTAGAGTAGCCTTGAATGCTATTATATTAGAGTGGCCTTGAATGCTATTATATTAGAGTAGCCTTGAGTGCTATTATATTAGAGTGGCCTTGAATGCTATTATATTAGAGTAGCCTTGAATGCTATTATATTAGAGTAGCCTTGAATGCTATTATATTAGAGTAGCCTTGAATGCTATTATATTAGAGTAGCCTTGAATGCTATTATATTAGAGTGGCCTTGAGTGCTATTATATTAGAGAAGCCTTGAATGCTATTATATTAGAGTAGCCTTGAATGCTATTATATTAGAGTAGCCTTGAATGCTATTATATTAGAGTAGCCTTGAATGCTATTATATTAGAGTAGCCTTGAATGCTATTATATTAGAGTAGCCTTGAATGCTATTATATTAGAGTAGCCTTGAATGCTATTATATTAGAGTAGCCTTGAATGCTATTATATTAGAATAGCCTTGAATGATATTATATTAGAGTAGCCTTGAATGCTATTATATTAGAGTAGCCTTGAATGCTATTATATTAGAGTAGCCTTGAATGCTATTATATTAGAGTAGTGTTGGCCACTTATAGCTGCAAGCGTACCTTGAATGCTATTATATTAGAGTAGTGTTGGCCACTTATAGCTGCAAGTGTGCCTTGAATGCTATTATATTAGAGTAGTGTTGGCCACTTATAGCTGCAAGTGTGCCTTGAATGCTATTATATTAGAGTAGTGTTGGCCACTTATAGCTGCAAGTGTGCCTTGAATGCTATTATATTAGAGTAGTGTTGGCCACTTATAGCTGCAAGTGTGCCTTGAATGCTATTATATTAGAGTAGTGTTGGCCACTTATAGCTGCAAGTGTGCCTTGAATGCTATTATATTAGAGTAGTGTTGGCCACTTATAGCTGCAAGCGTGCCTTGAATGCTATTATATTAGAGTAGTGTTGGCTACTTATAGCTGCAAGTGTGCCTTGAATGCTATTATATTAGAGTAGTGTTGGCCACTTATAGCTGCAAGTGTGCCTTGAATGCTATTATATTAGAGTAGTGTTGGCCACTTATAGCTGCAAGTGTGCCTTGAATGCTATTATATTAGAGTAGTGTTGGCCACTTATAGCTGCAAGCGTGCCTTGAATGCTATTATATTAGAGTAGTGTTAGCTACTTATAGCTGCAAGTGTGCCTTGAATGCTATTATATTAGAGTAGTGTTGGCTACTTATAGCTGCAAGTGTGCCTTGAATGCTATTATATTAGAGTAGTGTTGGCCACTTATAGCTGCAAGTGTGCCTTGAATGCTATTATATTAGAGTAGTGTTGGCCACTTATAGCTGCAAGTGTGCCTTGAATGCTATTATATTAGAGTAGTACTTATAGCTGCAAGCGTGCCTTGAATGCTATTATATTAGAGTAGCGCTGGCCACTTATAGCTGCAAGTGTGCCTTGAATGCTATTATATTAGAGTAGTGTTGGCCACTTATAGCTGCAAGTGTGCCTTGAATGCTATTATATTAGAGTAGTACTTATAGCTGCAAGTGTGCCTTGAATGCTATTATATTAGAGTAGTGTTGGCCACTTATAGCTGCAAGTGTGCCTTGAATGCTATTATATTAGAGTAGTGTTGGCTACTTATAGCTGCAAGTGTGCCTTGAATGCTATTATATTAGAGTAGTGCTGGCCACTTATAGCTGCAAGTGTGCCTTGAATGCTATTATATTAGAGTAGTGTTGGCCACTTATAGCTGCAAGTGTGCCTTGAATGCTATTATATTAGAGTAGTGTTGGCTACTTATAGCTGCAAGTGTGCCTTGAATGCTATTATATTAGAGTAGTGCTGGCCACTTATAGCTGCAAGTGTGCCTTGAATGCTATTATATTAGAGTAGTGTTGGCCACTTATAGCTGCAAGTGTGCCTTGAATGCTATTATATTAGAGTAGTGCTGGCCACTTATAGCTGCAAGTGTGCCTTGAATGCTATTATATTAGAGTAGTGTTGGTCACTTATAGCTGCAAGCGTGCCTTGAATGCTATTATATTAGAGTAGTGTTGGCCACTTATAGCTGCAAGTGTGCCTTGAATGCTATTATATTAGAGTAGTGCTGGCCACTTATAGCTGCAAGTGTGCCTTGAATGCTATTATATTAGAGTAGTGTTGGCCACTTATATCTGCAAGTGTGCCTTGAATGCTATTATATTAGAGTAGTGTTGGCTACTTATAGCTGCAAGTGTGCCTTGAATGCTATTATATTAGAGTAGTGTTGGCCACTTATAGCTGCAAGTGTGCCTTGAATGCTATTATATTAGAGTAGTGTTGGCTACTTATAGCTGCAAGTGTGCCTTGAATGCTATTATATTAGAGTAGTGTTGGCCACTTATAGCTGCAGGTGTGCCTTGAATGATATTATATTAGAGTAATGTTGGGCACTTATAGCTGCAAGTGTGCCTTGAATGCTATTATATTAGAGTAGTGTTGGCCACTTATAGCTGCAAGTGTGCCTTGAATGCTATAATATTAGAGTAGTGTTGGCCACTTATAGCTGCAAGCGTGCCTTGAATGCTATTATATTAGAGTAGTGTTGGCCACTTATAGCTGCAAGCGTACCTTGAATGCTATTATATTAGAGTAGTGTTGGCCACTTATAGCTGCAAGTGTGCCTTGAATGCTATTATATTAGAGTAATGTTGGCCACTTATAGCTGCAAGTGTGCCTTGAATGCTATTATATTAGAGTAGTGTTGGCCACTTATAGCTGCAAGTGTGCCTTGAATGCTATTATATTAGAGTAGTGTTGGCCACTTATAGCTGCAAGTGTGCCTTGAATGCTATTATATTAGAGTAGTGTTGGCCACTTATAGCTGCAAGTGTGCCTTGAATGCTATTATATTAGAGTAGTGTTGGCCACTTATAGCTGCAAGCGTGCCTTGAATGCTATTATATTAGAGTAGTGTTGGCTACTTATAGCTGCAAGTGTACCTTGAATGCTATTATATTAGAGTAGTGTTGGCCACTTATAGCTGCAAGCGTGCCTTGAATGCTATTATATTAGAGTAGTGTTAGCTACTTATAGCTGCAAGTGTGCCTTGAATGCTATTATATTAGAGTAGTGTTGGCTACTTATAGCTGCAAGTGTGCCTTGAATGCTATTATATTAGAGTAGTGTTGGCCACTTATAGCTGCAAGTGTGCCTTGAATGCTATTATATTAGAGTAGTGTTGGCCACTTATAGCTGCAAGTGTGCCTTGAATGCTATTATATTAGAGTAGTACTTATAGCTGCAAGCGTGCCTTGAATGCTATTAGATTAGAGTAGCGCTGGCCACTTATAGCTGCAAGTGTGCCTTGAATGCTATTATATTAGAGTAGTGTTGGCCACTTATAGCTGCAAGTGTGCCTTGAATGCTATTATATTAGAGTAGTACTTATAGCTGCAAGTGTGCCTTGAATGCTATTATATTAGAGTAGTGTTGGCCACTTATAGCTGCAAGTGTGCCTTGAATGCTATTATATTAGAGTAGTGTTGGCCACTTATAGCTGCAAGTCTGCCTTGAATGCTATTATATTAGAGTAGTGTTGGCCACTTATAGCTGCAAGCGTGCCTTGAATGCTATTATATTAGAGTAGTGCTGGCCACTTATAGCTGCAAGTGTGCCTTGAATGCTATTATATTAGAGTAGTGTTGGCCACTTATAGCTGCAAGTGTGCCTTGAATGCTATTATATTAGAGTAGTGTTGGCCACTTATAGCTGCAAGTGTGCCTTGAATGCTATTATATTAGAGTAGTGTTGGCCACTTATAGCTGCAAGTGTGCCTTGAATGCTATTATATTAGAGTAGTGTTGGCTTCTTATAGCTGCAAGTGTGCCTTGAATGCTATTATATTAGAGTAGTGTTGGCCACTTATAGCTGCAAGTGTGCCTTGAATGCTATTATATTAGAGTAGTGTTGGCTACTTATAGCTGCAAGTGTGCCTTGAATGCTATTATATTAGAGTAGTGTTGGCCACTTATAGCTGCAAGTTTGCCTTGAATGCTATTATATTAGAGTAGCCTTGAGTGCTATTATATTAGAGTAGCCTTGAATGCTATTATATTAGAGTAGTGTTGGCCACTTATAGCTGCAAGTGTGCCTTGAATGCTATTATATTAGAGTAGTGCTGGCCACTTATAGCTGCAAGTGTGCCTTGAATGCTATTATATTAGAGTAGTGTTGGCCACTTATATCTGCAAGTGTGCCTTGAATGCTATTATATTAGAGTAGTGTTGGCTACTTATAGCTGCAAGTGTGCCTTGAATGCTATTATATTAGAGTAGTGCTGGCCACTTATAGCTGCAAGTGTGCCTTGAATGCTATTATATTAGAGTAGTGTTGGCCACTTATAGCTGCAAGTGTGCCTTGAATGCTATTATATTAGAGTAGTGCTGGCCACTTATAGCTGCAAGTGTGCCTTGAATGCTATTATATTAGAGTAGTGTTGGCCACTTATAGCTGCAAGCGTGCCTTGAATGCTATTATATTAGAGTAGTGTTGGCCACTTATAGCTGCAAGTGTGCCTTGAATGCTATTATATTAGAGTAGTGCTGGCCACTTATAGCTGCAAGTGTGCCTTGAATGCTATTATATTAGAGTAGTGTTGGCCACTTATATCTGCAAGTGTGCCTTGAATGCTATTATATTAGAGTAGTGTTGGCTACTTATAGCTGCAAGTGTGCCTTGAATGCTATTATATTAGAGTAGTGTTGGCCACTTATAGCTGCAAGTGTGCCTTGAATGCTATTATATTAGAGTAGTGTTGGCTACTTATAGCTGCAAGTGTGCCTTGAATGCTATTATATTAGAGTAGTGTTGGCCACTTATAGCTGCAGGTGTGCCTTGAATGATATTATATTAGAGTAATGTTGGGCACTTATAGCTGCAAGTGTGCCTTGAATGCTATTATATTAGAGTAGTGTTGGCCACTTATAGCTGCAAGTGTGCCTTGAATGCTATAATATTAGAGTAGTGTTGGCCACTTATAGCTGCAAGCGTGCCTTGAATGCTATTATATTAGAGTAGTGTTGGCCACTTATAGCTGCAAGCGTACCTTGAATGCTATTATATTAGAGTAGTGTTGGCCACTTATAGCTGCAAGTGTGCCTTGAATGCTATTATATTAGAGTAATGTTGGCCACTTATAGCTGCAAGTGTGCCTTGAATGCTATTATATTAGAGTAGTGTTGGCCACTTATAGCTGCAAGTGTGCCTTGAATGCTATTATATTAGAGTAGTGTTGGCCACTTATAGCTGCAAGTGTGCCTTGAATGCTATTATATTAGAGTAGTGTTGGCCACTTATAGCTGCAAGTGTGCCTTGAATGCTATTATATTAGAGTAGTGTTGGCCACTTATAGCTGCAAGCGTGCCTTGAATGCTATTATATTAGAGTAGTGTTGGCTACTTATAGCTGCAAGTGTACCTTGAATGCTATTATATTAGAGTAGTGTTGGCCACTTATAGCTGCAAGCGTGCCTTGAATGCTATTATATTAGAGTAGTGTTAGCTACTTATAGCTGCAAGTGTGCCTTGAATGCTATTATATTAGAGTAGTGTTGGCTACTTATAGCTGCAAGTGTGCCTTGAATGCTATTATATTAGAGTAGTGTTGGCCACTTATAGCTGCAAGTGTGCCTTGAATGCTATTATATTAGAGTAGTGTTGGCCACTTATAGCTGCAAGTGTGCCTTGAATGCTATTATATTAGAGTAGTACTTATAGCTGCAAGCGTGCCTTGAATGCTATTAGATTAGAGTAGCGCTGGCCACTTATAGCTGCAAGTGTGCCTTGAATGCTATTATATTAGAGTAGTGTTGGCCACTTATAGCTGCAAGTGTGCCTTGAATGCTATTATATTAGAGTAGTACTTATAGCTGCAAGTGTGCCTTGAATGCTATTATATTAGAGTAGTGTTGGCCACTTATAGCTGCAAGTGTGCCTTGAATGCTATTATATTAGAGTAGTGTTGGCCACTTATAGCTGCAAGTCTGCCTTGAATGCTATTATATTAGAGTAGTGTTGGCCACTTATAGCTGCAAGCGTGCCTTGAATGCTATTATATTAGAGTAGTGCTGGCCACTTATAGCTGCAAGTGTGCCTTGAATGCTATTATATTAGAGTAGTGTTGGCCACTTATAGCTGCAAGTGTGCCTTGAATGCTATTATATTAGAGTAGTGTTGGCCACTTATAGCTGCAAGTGTGCCTTGAATGCTATTATATTAGAGTAGTGTTGGCCACTTATAGCTGCAAGTGTGCCTTGAATGCTATTATATTAGAGTAGTGTTGGCTTCTTATAGCTGCAAGTGTGCCTTGAATGCTATTATATTAGAGTAGTGTTGGCCACTTATAGCTGCAAGTGTGCCTTGAATGCTATTATATTAGAGTAGTGTTGGCTACTTATAGCTGCAAGTGTGCCTTGAATGCTATTATATTAGAGTAGTGTTGGCCACTTATAGCTGCAAGTTTGCCTTGAATGCTATTATATTAGAGTAGCCTTGAGTGCTATTATATTAGAGTAGCCTTGAATGCTATTATATTAGAGTAGCCTTGAGTGCTATTATATTAGAGTAGCCTTGAATGCTATTATATTAGAGTAGCCTTGAATGTTATTATATTAGAGTAGCCTTGAATGCTATTATATTAGAGTAG
Source organism: Cladorhizidae sp. MBARI D1340-BT2 (assembly GCA_028752905.1). Classification (NCBI taxonomy): domain Eukaryota; kingdom Metazoa; phylum Porifera; class Demospongiae; order Poecilosclerida; family Cladorhizidae; species Cladorhizidae sp. MBARI D1340-BT2. Next base: position 54,922,314 of record JAQNBH010000011.1, read on the forward strand.
CCTTGAATGCTATTATATTAGAGTAGCCTTGAATGCTATTATATTAGAGTAGCCTTGAATGCTATTATATTAGAGTAGCCTTGAATGCTATTATATTAGAGTAGCCTTGAATGCTATTATATTAGAGTAGCCTTGAATGCTATTATATTAGAATAGCCTTGAATGCTATTATATTAGAGTAGCCTTGAATGCTATTATATTAGAGTAGCCTTGAGTGCTATTATATTAGAGTAGCCTTGAATGCTATTATATTAGAGTAGCCTTGAATGCTATTATATTAGAGTGGCCTTGAATGCTATTATATTAGAGTAGCCTTGAATGCTATTATATTAGAGTAGCCTTGAATGCTATTATATTAGAGTAGCCTTGAGTGCTATTATATTAGAGTAGCCTTGAATGCTATTATATTAGAGTAGCCTTGAATGCTATTATATTAGAGTAGCCCTTGAAGTGCTATTATATTAGAGTAGGCCTTGAATGCTATTATATTAGAGTAGCCTTGAATGCTATTTATATTAGAGTAGCCTTGAATGCTATTTATTATATTAGAGTAGCCTTGAAGTGCTATTATATTAGAGTAGCCTTGAATGCTAATTATATTAGAGTAGCCTTGAATGCTATTATATTAGAGTAGCCTTGAATGCTATTATATTAGAGTGGCCTTGAATGCTATTATATTAGAGTAGCCTTGAATGCTATTTATATTAGAGTAGCCTTGAATGCTATTATATTAGAGTAGCCTTGAATGCTATTATATTAGAGTAGCCTTGAATGCTATTATATTAGAGTAGCCTTGAATGCTATTATATTAGAGTAGCCTTGAATGCTATTATATTAGAGTAGCCTTGAATTGCTATTATTATTAGAGTAGCCTTGAATGCTAT
>JAQNBH010000011.1:54923297-55201126 GCA_028752905.1 Cladorhizidae sp. MBARI D1340-BT2
TAGCATTCAAGGCTACTCTAATATAATAGCACTTCAAGGCTACTCTAATATAATAGCACTCAAGGCTACTCTAATATAATAGCATTCAAGGCTACTCTAATATAATAGCATTCAAGGCTACTCTAATATAATAGCATTCAAGGCTACTCTAATATAATAGCACTCAAGGCTACTCTAATATAATAGCATTCAAGGCTACTCTAATATAATAGCATTCAAGGCTACTCTAATATAATAGCACTTCAAGGCTACTCTAATATAATAGCACTCAAGGCTACTCTAATATAATAGCATTCAAGGCTACTCTAATATAATAGCATTCAAGGCTACTCTAATATAATAGCATTCAAGGCTACTCTAATAATAGCATTCAAGGCTACTCTAATATAATAGCATTCAAGGCTACTCTAATATAATAGCACTCAAGGCTACTCTAATATAATAGCACTCAAGGCTACTCTAATATAATAGCATTCAAGGCTACTCTAATATAATAGCATTCAAGGCTACTCTAATATAATAGCATTCAAGGCTACTCTAATATAATAGCACTCAAGGCTACTCTAATATAATAGCATTCAAGGCTACTCTAATATAATAGCACTCAAGGCTACTCTAATATAATAGCATTCAAGGCTACTCTAATATAATAGCACTCAAGGCTACTCTAATATAATAGCATTCAAGGCTACTCTAATATAATAGCATTCAAGGCTACTCTAATATAATAGCATTCAAGGCTACTCTAATATAATAGCATTCAAGGCTACTCTAATATAATAGCATTCAAGGCTACTCTAATATAATAGCACTTCAAGGCTACTCTAATATAATAGCATTCAAGGCTACTCTAATATAATAGCATTCAAGGCTACTCTAATATAATAGCACTCAAGGCTACTCTAATATAATAGCATTCAAGGCTACTCTAATATAATAGCATTCAAGGCTACTCTAATATAATAGCATTCAAGGCTACTCTAATATAATAGCATTCAAGGCTACTCTAATATAATAGCATTCAAGGCTACTCTAATATAATAGCATTCAAGGCTACTCTAATATAATAGCACTCAAGGCTACTCTAATATAATAGCATTCAAGGCTACTCTAATATAATAGCATTCAAGGCTACTCTAATATAATAGCATTCAAGGCTACTCTAATATAATAGCATTCAAGGCTACTCTAATATAATAGCATTCAAGGCTACTCTAATATAATAGCATTCAAGGCTACTCTAATATAATAGCATTCAAGGCTACTCTAATATAATAGCATTCAAGGCTACTCTAATATAATAGCATTCAAGGCTACTCTAATATAATAGCATTCAAGGCTACTCTAATATAATAGCATTCAAGGCTACTCTAATATAATAGCATTCAAGGCTACTCTAATATAATAGCATTCAAGGCTACTCTAATATAATAGCATTCAAGGCTACTCTAATATAATAGCATTCAAGGCTACTCTAATATAATAGCATTCAAGGCTACTCTAATATAATAGCATTCAAGGCTACTCTAATATAATAGCATTCAAGGCTACTCTAATATAATAGCATTCAAGGCTACTCTAATATAATAGCATTCAAGGCTACTCTAATATAATAGCATTCAAGGCTACTCTAATATAATAGCATTCAAGGCTACTCTAATATAATAGCACTCAAGGCTACTCTAATATAATAGCATTCAAGGCTACTCTAATATAATAGCATTCAAGGCTACTCTAATATAATAGCATTCAAGGCTACTCTAATATAATAGCATTCAAGGCTACTCTAATATAATAGCACTCAAGGCTACTCTAATATAATAGCATTCAAGGCTACTCTAATATAATAGCATTCAAGGCTACTCTAATATAATAGCATTCAAGGCTACTCTAATATAATAGCATTCAAGGCTACTCTAATATAATAGCATTCAAGGCTACTCTAATATAATAGCATTCAAGGCTACTCTAATATAATAGCACTCAAGGCTACTCTAATATAATAGCACTCAAGGCTACTCTAATATAATAGCATTCAAGGCTACTCTAATATAATAGCATTCAAGGCTACTCTAATATAATAGCATTCAAGGCTACTCTAATATAATAGCACTTCAAGGCTACTCTAATATAATAGCATTCAAGGCTACTCTAATATAATAGCACTCAAGGCTACTCTAATATAATAGCATTCAAGGCTACTCTAATATAATAGCATTCAAGGCTACTCTAATATAATAGCATTCAAGGCTACTCTAATATAATAGCATTCAAGGCTACTCTAATATAATAGCACTCAAGGCTACTCTAATATAATAGCATTCAAGGCTACTCTAATATAATAGCATTCAAGGCTACTCTAATATAATAGCATTCAAGGCTACTCTAATATAATAGCATTCAAGGCTACTCTAATATAATAGCACTCAAGGCTACTCTAATATAATAGCATTCAAGGCTACTCTAATATAATAGCACTTCAAGGCTACTCTAATATAATAGCATTCAAGGCTACTCTAATATAATAGCACTCAAGGCTACTAATATAATAGCATTCAAGGCTACTCTAATATAATAGCATTCAAGGCTACTCTAATATAATAGCAATCAAGGCTACTCTAATATAATAGCATTCAAGGCTACTCTAATATAATAGCATTCAAGGCTACTCTAATATAATAGCACTCAAGGCTACTCTAATATAATAGCACTCAAGGCTACTCTAATATAATAGCATTCAAGGCTACTCTAATATAATAGCATTCAAGGCTACTCTAATATAATAGCATTCAAGGCTACTCTAATATAATAGCATTCAAGGCTACTCTAATATAATAGCATTCAAGGCTACTCTAATATAATAGCATTCAAGGCTACTCTAATATAATAGCATTCAAGGCTACTCTAATATAATAGCATTCAAGGCTACTCTAATATAATAGCATTCAAGGCTACTCTAATATAATAGCATTCAAGGCTACTCTAATATAATAGCATTCAAGGCTACTCTAATATAATAGCATTCAAGGCTACTCTAATATAATAGCATTCAAGGCTACTCTAATATAATAGCATTCAAGGCTACTCTAATATAATAGCATTCAAGGCTACTCTAATATAATAGCATTCAAGGCTACTCTAATATAATAGCATTCAAGGCTACTCTAATATAATAGCATTCAAGGCTACTCTAATATAATAGCATTCAAGGCTACTCTAATATAATAGCATTCAAGGCTACTCTAATATAATAGCACTCAAGGCTACTCTAATATAATAGCACTCAAGGCTACTCTAATATAATAGCATTCAAGGCTACTCTAATATAATAGCATTCAAGGCTACTCTAATATAATAGCATTCAAGGCCTACTCTAATATAATAGCATTCAAGGCTACTCTAATATAATAGCATTCAAGGCTACTCTAATATAATAGCACTCAAGGCTACTCTAATATAATAGCATTCAAGGCTACTCTAATATAATAGCATTCAAGGCTACTCTAATATAATAGCACTCAAGGCTACTCTAATATAATAGCATTCAAGGCTACTCTAATATAATAGCATTCAAGGCTACTCTAATATAATAGCATTCAAGGCTACTCTAATATAATAGCATTCAAGGCTACTCTAATATAATAGCATTCAAGGCTACTCTAATATAATAGCATTCAAGGCTACTCTAATATAATAGCATTCAAGGCTACTCTAATATAATAGCATTCAAGGCTACTCTAATATAATAGCATTCAAGGCTACTCTAATATAATAGCATTCAAGGCTACTCTAATATAATAGCATTCAAGGCTACTCTAATATAATAGCATTCAAGGCTACTCTAATATAATAGCATTCAAGGCTACTCTAATATAATAGCATTCAAGGCTACTCTAATATAATAGCACTCAAGGCTACTCTAATATAATAGCATTCAAGGCTACTCTAATATAATAGCATCAAGGCTACTCTAATATAATAGCATTCAAGGCTACTCTAATATAATAGCACTCAAGGCTACTCTAATATAATAGCATTCAAGGCTACTCTAATATAATAGCATTCAAGGCTACTCTAATATAATAGCATTCAAGGCTACTCTAATATAATAGCATTCAAGGCTACTCTAATATAATAGCATTCAAGGCTACTCTAATATAATAGCATTCAAGGCTACTCTAATATAATAGCACTCAAGGCTACTCTAATATAATAGCATTCAAGGCTACTCTAATATAATAGCATTCAAGGCTACTCTAATATAATAGCATTCAAGGCTACTCTAATATAATAGCATTCAAGGCTACTCTAATATAATAGCATTCAAGGCTACTCTAATATAATAGCATTCAAGGCTACTCTAATATAATAGCATTCAAGGCTACTCTAATATAATAGCATTCAAGGCTACTCTAATATAATAGCATTCAAGGCTACTCTAATATAATAGCATTCAAGGCTACTCTAATATAATAGCATTCAAGGCTACTCTAATATAATAGCATCTCAAGGCTACTCTAATATAATAGCATTCAAGGCTACTCTAATATAATAGCATTCAAGGCTACTCTAATATAATAGCATTCAAGGCTACTCTAATATAATAGCACTCAAGGCTACTCTAATATAATAGCATTCAAGGCTACTCTAATATAATAGCATTCAAGGCTACTCTAATATAATAGCATTCAAGGCTACTCTAATATAATAGCATTCAAGGCTACTCTAATATAATAGCATTCAAGGCTACTCTAATATAATAGCATTCAAGGCTACTCTAATATAATAGCACTCAAGGCTACTCTAATATAATAGCATTCAGGCTACTCTAATATAATAGCATTCAAGGCTACTCTAATATAATAGCATTCAAGGCTACTCTAATATAATAGCACTCAAGGCTACTCTAATATAATAGCATTCAAGGCTACTCTAATATAATAGCATTCAAGGCTACTCTAATATAATAGCATTCAAGGCTACTCTAATATAATAGCATTCAAGGCTACTCTAATATAATAGCATTCAAGGCTACTCTAATATAATAGCATTCAAGGCTACTCTAATATAATAGCATTCAAGGCTACTCTAATATAATAGCATTCAAGGCTACTCTAATATAATAGCATTCAAGGCTACTCTAATATAATAGCATTCAAGGCTACTCTAATATAATAGCATTCAAGGCTACTCTAATATAATAGCACTCAAGGCTACTCTAATATAATAGCATTCAAGGCTACTCTAATATAATAGCATTCAAGGCTACTCTAATATAATAGCATTCAAGGCTACTCTAATATAATAGCATTCAAGGCTACTCTAATATAATAGCATTCAAGGCTACTCTAATATAATAGCATTCAAGGCTACTCTAATATAATAGCATTCAAGGCTACTCTAATATAATAGCATTCAAGGCTACTCTAATATAATAGCATTCAAGGCTACTCTAATATAATAGCATTCAAGGCTACTCTAATATAATAGCATTCAAGGCTACTCTAATATAATAGCATTCAAGGCTACTCTAATATAATAGCACTCAAGGCTACTCTAATATAATAGCACTCAAGGCTACTCTAATATAATAGCACTCAAGGCTACTCTAATATAATAGCATTCAAGGCTACTCTAATATAATAGCATTCAAGGCTACTCTAATATAATAGCATTCAAGGCTACTCTAATATAATAGCATTCAAGGCTACTCTAATATAATAGCATTCAAGGCTACTCTAATATAATAGCACTCAAGGCTACTCTAATATAATAGCACTCAAGGCTACTCTAATATAATAGCATTCAAGGACTACTCTAATATAATAGCATTCAAGGCTACTCTAATATAATAGCATTCAAGGCTACTCTAATATAATAGCATTCAAGGCTACTCTAATATAATAGCATTCAAGGCTACTCTAATATAATAGCATTCAAGGCTACTCTAATATAATAGCATTCAAGGCTACTCTAATGTAATAGCATTCAAGGCTACTCTAATATAATAGCATTCAAGGCTACTCTAATATAATAGCACTCAAGGCTACTCTAATATAATAGCACTCAAGGCTACTCTAATATAATAGCATTCAAGGCTACTCTAATATAATAGCATTCAAGGCTACTCTAATATAATAGCATTCAAGGCTACTCTAATATAATAGCATTCAAGGCTACTCTAATATAATAGCATTCAAGGCTACTCTAATATAATAGCATTCAAGGCTACTCTAATATAATAGCATTCAAGGCTACTCTAATATAATAGCATTCAAGGCTACTCTAATATAATAGCACTCAAGGCTACTCTAATATAATAGCACTCAAGGCTACTCTAATATAATAGCACTCAAGGCTACTCTAATATAATAGCATTCAAGGCTACTCTAATATAATAGCATTCAAGGCTACTCTAATATAATAGCATTCAAGGCTACTCTAATATAATAGCATTCAAGGCTACTCTAATATAATAGCATTCAAGGCTACTCTAATATAATAGCATTCAAGGCTACTCTAATATAATAGCATTCAAGGCTACTCTAATATAATAGCATTCAAGGCTACTCTAATATAATAGCATTCAAGGCTACTCTAATATAATAGCACTCAAGGCTACTCTAATATAATAGCATTCAAGGCTACTCTAATATAATAGCATTCAAGGCTACTCTAATATAATAGCATTCAAGGCTACTCTAATATAATAGCATTCAAGGCTACTCTAATATAATAGCATTCAAGGCTACTCTAATATAATAGCACTCAAGGCTACTCTAATATAATAGCATTCAAGGCTACTCTAATATAATAGCATTCAAGGCTACTCTAATATAATAGCATTCAAGGCTACTCTAATATAATAGCATTCAAGGCTACTCTAATATAATAGCACTCAAGGCTACTCTAATATAATAGCATTCAAGGCTACTCTAATATAATAGCATTCAAGGCTACTCTAATATAATAGCATTCAAGGCTACTCTAATATAATAGCACTCAAGGCTACTCTAATATAATAGCATTCAAGGCTACTCTAATATAATAGCATTCAAGGCTACTCTAATATAATAGCATTCAAGGCTACTCTAATATAATAGCATTCAAGGCTACTCTAATATAAAAGCACTCAAGGCTACTCTAATATAATAGCACTCAAGGCTACTCTAATATAATAGCATTCAAGGCTACTCTAATATAATAGCATTCAAGGCTACTCTAATATAATAGCATTCAAGGCTACTCTAATATAATAGCACTCAAGGCTACTCTAATATAATAGCATTCAAGGCTTCTCTAATATAATAGCACTCAAGGCTACTCTAATATAATAGCACTCAAGGCTACTCTAATATAATAGCATTCAAGGCTACTCTAATATAATAGCATTCAAGGCTACTCTAATATAATAGCATTCAAGGCTACTCTAATATAATAGCATTCAAGGCTACTCTAATATAATAGCATTCAAGGCTACTCTAATATAATAGCATTCAAGGCTACTCTAATATAATATCATTCAAGGCTACTCTAATATAATAGCATTCAAGGCTACTCTAATATAATAGCACTCAAGGCTACTCTAATATAATAGCATTCAAGGCTACTCTAATATAATAGCATTCAAGGCTACTCTAATATAATAGCATTCAAGGCTACTCTAATATAATAGCATTCAAGGCTACTCTAATATAATAGCATTCAAGGCTACTCTAATATAATAGCATTCAAGGCTACTCTAATATAATAGCATTCAAGGCTACTCTAATATAATAGCATTCAAGGCTACTCTAATATAATAGCATTCAAGGCTACTCTAATATAATAGCATTCAAGGCTACTCTAATATAATAGCACTCAAGGCTACTCTAATATAATAGCACTCAAGGCTACTCTAATATAATAGCATTCAAGGCTACTCTAATATAATAGCACTCAAGGCTACTCTAATATAATAGCATTCAAGGCTACTCTAATATAATAGCATTCAAGGCTACTCTAATATAATAGCATTCAAGGCTACTCTAATATAATAGCATTCAAGGCTACTCTAATATAATAGCATTCAAGGCTACTCTAATATAATAGCATTCAAGCTACTCTAATATAATAGCATTCAAGGCTACTCTAATATAATAGCATTCAAGGCCACTCTAATATAATAGCATTCAAGGCTACTCTAATATAATAGCATTCAAGGCTACTCTAATATAATAGCATTCAAGGCTACTCTAATATAATAGCATTCAAGGCTACTCTAATATAATAGCACTCAAGGCTACTCTAATATAATAGCACTCAAGGCTACTCTAATATAATAGCATTCAAGGCTACTCTAATATAATAGCATTCAAGGCTACTCTAATATAATAGCATTCAAGGCTACTCTAATATAATAGCATTCAAGGCTACTCTAATATAATAGCATTCAAGGCTACTCTAATATAATAGCACTCAAGGCTACTCTAATATAATAGCATTCAAGGCTACTCTAATATAATAGCATTCAAGGCTACTCTAATATAATAGCATTCAAGGCTACTCTAATATAATAGCACTCAAGGCTACTCTAATATAATAGCATTCAAGGCTACTCTAATATAATAGCATTCAAGGCTACTCTAATATAATAGCATTCAAGGCTACTCTAATATAATAGCATTCAAGGCTACTCTAATATAATAGCATTCAAGGCTACTCTAATATAATAGCATTCAAGGCTACTCTAATATAATAGCACTTCAAGGCTACTCTAATATAATAGCACTCAAGGCTACTCTAATATAATAGCATTCAAGGCCACTCTAATATAATAGCATTCAAGGCTACTCTAATATAATAGCACTCAAGGCTACTCTAATATAATAGCATTCAAGGCTACTCTAATATAATAGCATTCAAGGCTACTCTAATATAATAGCACTCAAGGCTACTCTAATATAATAGCATTCAAGGCTACTCTAATATAATAGCATTCAAGGCTACTCTAATATAATAGCATTCAAGGCTACTCTAATATAATAGCACTCAAGGCTACTCTAATATAATAGCATTCAAGGCTACTCTAATATAATAGCATTCAAGGCTACTCTAATATAATAGCATTCAAGGCTACTCTAATATAATAGCATTCAAGGCTACTCTAATATAATAGCACTCAAGGCTACTCTAATATAATAGCATTCAAGGCTACTCTAATATAATAGCACTCAAGGCTACTCTAATATAATAGCATTCAAGGCTACTCTAATATAATAGCACTCAAGGCTACTCTAATATAATAGCATTCAAGGCTACTCTAATATAATAGCATTCAAGGCTACTCTAATATAATAGCATTCAAGGCTACTCTAATATAATAGCATTCAAGGCTACTCTAATATAATAGCATTCAAGGCTACTCTAATATAATAGCATTCAAGGCTACTCTAATATAATAGCATTCAAGGCTACTCTAATATAATAGCATTCAAGGCTACTCTAATATAATAGCATTCAAGGCTACTCTAATATAATAGCACTCAAGGCTACTCTAATATAATAGCATTCAAGGCTACTCTAATATAATAGCACTCAAGGCTACTCTAATATAATAGCATTCAAGGCTACTCTAATATAATAGCATTCAAGGCTACTCTAATATAATAGCATTCAAGGCTACTCTAATATAATAGCATTCAAGGCTACTCTAATATAATAGCATTCAAGGCTACTCTAATATAATAGCATTCAAGGCTACTCTAATATAATAGCATTCAAGGCTACTCTAATATAATAGCACTCAAGGCTACTCTAATATAATAGCATTCAAGGCTACTCTAATATAATAGCACTCAAGGCTACTCTAATATAATAGCACTCAAGGCTACTCTAATATAATAGCACTCAAGGCTACTCTAATATAATAGCATTCAAGGCTACTCTAATATAATAGCATTCAAGGCTACTCTAATATAATAGCATTCAAGGCTACTCTAATATAATAGCATTCAAGGCTACTCTAATATAATAGCATTCAAGGCTACTCTAATATAATAGCATTCAAGGCTACTCTAATATAATAGCATTCAAGGCTACTCTAATATAATAGCATTCAAGGCTACTCTAATATAATAGCACTCAAGGCTACTCTAATATAATAGCATTCAAGGCTACTCTAATATAATAGCATTCAAGGCTACTCTAATATAATAGCATTCAAGGCTACTCTAATATATAGCACTCAAGGCTACTCTAATATAATAGCATTCAAGGCTACTCTAATATAATAGCATTCAAGGCTACTCTAATATAATAGCATTCAAGGCTACTCTAATATAATAGCATTCAAGGCTACTCTAATATAATAGCATTCAAGGCTACTCTAATATAATAGCACTCAAGGCTACTCTAATATAATAGCATTCAAGGCTACTCTAATATAATAGCATTCAAGGCTACTCTAATATAATAGCATTCAAGGCTACTCTAATATAATAGCATTCAAGGCTACTCTAATATAATAGCATTCAAGGCTACTCTAATATAATAGCATTCAAGGCTACTCTAATATAATAGCATTCAAGGCTACTCTAATATAATAGCACTCAAGGCTACTCTAATATAATAGCATTCAAGGCTACTCTAATATAATAGCACTCAAGGCTACTCTAATATAATAGCACTCAAGGCTACTCTAATATAATAGCACTCAAGGCTACTCTAATATAATAGCATTCAAGGCTACTCTAATATAATAGCATTCAAGGCTACTCTAATATAATAGCATTCAAGGCTACTCTAATATAATAACATTCAAGGCTACTCTAATATAATAGCACTCAAGGCTACTCTAATATAATAGCATTCAAGGCTACTCTAATATAATAGCATTCAAGGCTACTCTAATATAATAGCATTCAAGGCTACTCTAATATAATAGCATTCAAGGCTACTCTAATATAATAGCACTCAAGGCTACTCTAATATAATAGCATTCAAGGCTACTCTAATATAATAGCATTCAAGGCTACTCTAATATAATAGCATTCAAGGCTACTCTAATATAATAGCATTCAAGGCTACTCTAATATAATAGCATTCAAGGCTACTCTAATATAATAGCACTCAAGGCTACTCTAATATAATAGCACTCAAGGCTACTCTAATATAATAGCATTCAAGGCTACTCTAATATAATAGCACTCAAGGCTACTCTAATATAATAGCATTCAAGGCTACTCTAATATAATAGCATTCAAGGCTACTCTAATATAATAGCACTCAAGGCTACTCTAATATAATAGCACTCAAGGCTACTCTAATATAATAGCATTCAAGGCTACTCTAATATAATAGCACTCAAGGCTACTCTAATATAATAGCATTCAAGGCTACTCTAATATAATAGCATTCAAGGCTACTCTAATATAATAGCATTCAAGGCTACTCTAATATAATAGCACTCAAGGCTACTCTAATATAATAGCACTCAAGGCTACTCTAATATAATAGCATTCAAGGCAACTCTAATATAATAGCACTCAAGGCTACTCTAATATAATAGCATTCAAGGCTACTCTAATATAATAGCATTCAAGGCTACTCTAATATAATAGCATTCAAGGCTACTCTAATATAATAGCATTCAAGGCTACTCTAATATAATAGCACTCAAGGCTACTCTAATATAATAGCATTCAAGGCTACTCTAATATAATAGCATTCAAGGCTACTCTAATATAATAGCATTCAAGGCTACTCTAATATAATAGCATTCAAGGCTACTCTAATATAATAGCATTCAAGGCTACTCTAATATAATAGCATTCAAGGCTACTCTAATATAATAGCATTCAAGGCTACTCTAATATAATAGCATTCAAGGCTACTCTAATATAATAGCACTCAAGGCTACTCTAATATAATAGCATTCAAGGCTACTCTAATATAATAGCACTCAAGGCTTCTCTAATATAATAGCATTCAAGGCTACTCTAATATAATAGCATTCAAGGCTACTCTAATATAATAGCACTCAAGGCTACTCTAATATAATAGCACTCAAGGCTTCTCTAATATAATAGCATTCAAGGCTACTCTAATATAATAGCACTCAAGGCTTCTCTAATATAATAGCATTCAAGGCTACTCTAATATAATAGCATTCAAGGCTACTCTAATATAATAGCATTCAAGGCTACTCTAATATAATAGCATTCAAGGCTACTCTAATATAATAGCATTCAAGGCTACTCTAATATAATAGCATTCAAGGCTACTCTAATATAATAGCATTCAAGGCTACTCTAATATAATAGCATTCAAGGCTACTCTAATATAATAGCATTCAAGGCTACTCTAATATAATAGCATTCAAGGCTACTCTAATATAATAGCATTCAAGGCTACTCTAATATAATAGCATTCAAGGCCACTCTAATATAATAGCATTCAAGGCTACTCTAATATAATAGCATTCAAGTCTACTCTAATATAATAGCACTCAAGGCTACTCTAATATAATAGCATTCAAGGCTACTCTAATATAATAGCACTCAAGGCTACTCTAATATAATAGCATTCAAGGCTACTCTAATATAATAGCACTCAAGGCTACTCTAATATAATAGCATTCAAGGCTACTCTAATATAATAGCATTCAAGGCCACTCTAATATAATAGCATTCAAGGCTACTCTAATATAATAGCATTCAAGGCTACTCTAATATAATAGCATTCAAGGCTACTCTAATATAATAGCATTCAAGGCTACTCTAATATAATAGCATTCAAGGCTACTCTAATATAATAGCATTCAAGGCTACTCTAATATAATAGCATTCAAGGCTACTCTAATATAATAGCACTCAAAGCTACTCTAATATAATAGCATTCAAGGCTACTCTAATATAATAGCATTCAAGGCTACTCTAATATAATAGCACTCAAGGCTACTCTAATATAATAGCATTCAAGGCTACTCTAATATAATAGCACTCAAGGCTACTCTAATATAATAGCATTCAAGGCTACTCTAATATAATAGCATTCAAGGCCACTCTAATATAATAGCATTCAAGGCTACTCTAATATAATAGCACTCAAGGCTACTCTAATATAATAGCATTCAAGGCTACTCTAATATAATAGCATTCAAGGCTACTCTAATATAATAGCATTCAAGGCTACTCTAATATAATAGCACTCAAGGCTACTCTAATATAATAGCATTCAAGGCTACTCTAATATAATAGCATTCAAGGCTACTCTAATATAATAGCATTCAAGGCCACTCTAATATAATAGCATTCAAGGCTACTCTAATATAATAGCATTCAAGGCTACTCTAATATAATAGCATTCAAGGCTACTCTAATATAATAGCACTCAAGGCTACTCTAATATAATAGCATTCAAGGCTTCTCTAATATAATAGCACTCAAGGCTACTCTAATATAATAGCACTCAAGGCTACTCTAATATAATAGCATTCAAGGCACACTTGCAGCTATAAGTGGCCAACACTACTCTAATATAATAGCATTCAAGGCACACTTGCAGCTATAAGTGGCCAACACTACTCTAATATAATAGCATTCAAGGCACACTTGCAGCTATAAGTGGCCAATACTACTCTAATATAATAGCATTCAAGGCACACTTGCAGCTATAAGTGGCCAACACTACTCTAATATAATAGCATTCAAGGCACACTTGCAGCTATAAGTGGCCAACACTACTCTAATATAATAGCATTCAAGGCACACTTGCAGCTATAAGTGGCCAACACTACTCTAATATAATAGCATTCAAGGCACACTTGCAGCTATAAGTAGCCAACACTACTCTAATATAATAGCATTCAAGGCACACTTGCAGCTATAAGTAGCCAACACTACTCTAATATAATAGCATTCAAGGCACACTTGCAGCTATAAGTGGCCAACACTACTCTAATATAATAGCATTCAAGGCACACTTGCAGCTATAAGTGCCCAACATTACTCTAATATAATATCATTCAAGGCACACCTGCAGCTATAAGTAGCCAACACTACTCTAATATAATAGCATTCAAGGCACACTTGCAGCTATAAGTGGCCAGCACTACTCTAATATAATAGCATTCAAGGCACACTTGCAGCTATAAGTAGCCAACACTACTCTAATATAATAGCATTCAAGGCACACTTGCAGCTATAAGTGGCCAACACTACTCTAATATAATAGCATTCAAGGCACACTTGCAGCTATAAGTAGCCAACACTACTCTAATATAATAGCATTCAAGGCACACTTGCAGCTATAAGTGGCCAGCGCTACTCTAATATAATAGCATTCAAGGCACGCTTGCAGCTATAAGTACTACTCTAATATAATAGCATTCAAGGCACACTTGCAGCTATAAGTGGCCAACACTACTCTAATATAATAGCATTCAAGGCACACTTGCAGCTATAAGTGGCCAACACTACTCTAATATAATAGCATTCAAGGCACACTTGCAGCTATAAGTAGCCAACACTACTCTAATATAATAGCATTCAAGGCACACTTGCAGCTATAAGTAGCCAACACTACTCTAATATAATAGCATTCAAGGCACACTTGCAGCTATAAGTAGCCAACACTACTCTAATATAATAGCATTCAAGGCACGCTTGCAGCTATAAGTGGCCAACACTACTCTAATATAATAGCATTCAAGGCACACTTGCAGCTATAAGTGGCCAACACTACTCTAATATAATAGCATTCAAGGCACACTTGCAGCTATAAGTGGCCAACACTACTCTAATATAATAGCATTCAAGGCACGCTTGCAGCTATAAGTGGCCAACACTACTCTAATATAATAGCATTCAAGGCACACTTGCAGCTATAAGTGGCCAACACTACTCTAATATAATAGCATTCAAGGCACACTTGCAGCTATAAGTGGCCAGCACTACTCTAATATAATAGCATTCAAGGCACACTTGCAGCTATAAGTGGCCAACACTACTCTAATATAATAGCATTCAAGGTACGCTTGCAGCTATAAGTGGCCAACACTACTCTAATATAATAGCATTCAAGGCACACTTGCAGCTATAAGTGGCCAACACTACTCTAATATAATAGCATTCAAGGCACGCTTGCAGCTATAAGTGGCCAACACTACTCTAATATAATAGCATTCAAGGCACACTTGCAGCTATAAGTGGCCAACACTACTCTAATATAATAGCATTCAAGGCACACTTGCAGCTATAAGTGGCCAGCACTACTCTAATATAATAGCATTCAAGGCACACTTGCAGCTATAAGTGGCCAACACTACTCTAATATAATAGCATTCAAGGCACGCTTGCAGCTATAAGTGGCCAACACTACTCTAATATAATAGCATTCAAGGCACGCTTGCAGCTATAAGTGGCCAACACTACTCTAATATAATAGCATTCAAGGCACGCTTGCAGCTATAAGTGGCCAACACTACTCTAATATAATAGCATTCAAGGCACACTTGCAGCTATAAGTGGCCAACACTACTCTAATATAATAGCATTCAAGGCACACTTGCAGCTATAAGTAGCCAACACTACTCTAATATAATAGCATTCAAGGCACACTTGCAGCTATAAGTAGCCAGCACTACTCTAATATAATAGCATTCAAGGCACACTTGCAGCTATAAGTGGCCAACACTACTCTAATATAATAGCATTCAAGGCACACTTGCAGCTATAAGTGGCCAACACTACTCTAATATAATAGCATTCAAGGCACACTTGCAGCTATAAGTGGCCAACACTGTTTGGGTGGTTCAGGAGGGAGTGTTGCCATATATGCAAAAAGTGGGTCAAACCAGTAGATGCATTATCAACAGAACACACCTCTATATACAGTGGTGTATGCGGGTGGGTGGGTAGGTAGGTGTGTGTATGTGTGTGCGCATGCACACATGTTTCATTGAATGACATTTACAACAGTGCAGAGTTATTCTTACTCGAGCCTCTGTGCTCTGCCATGTTTTCCTCTGTGCAGTGTGGCGGCCTCCACTGCCGCACATGTTGGCCCACCTCACACACATAGAGCACAGCCTGGTTCAAAGCATTCTGTATCTCCTCCAGTGATGGCTGCATCATCACGTTGGGAAGCACTAGAATCAAGCTAGCCTGAAAGCAGGAGGCAGGATACAAGCTCTCATCATGAGAGGAGGGCTGGGTCTGGTAAGCTTCAACCGTGGAGCGAGCTATCGAGGTGGTAGTTATGCATCGACGAAGACTGTCCAGGCTGCAGCGGACACTGGCAGCCAGAGCTTCAAGGTTACGGTGTTGGAAGTGAGTGAACAAATCCTCAAAGTCATTCTCAAACAGTTCTAGCTCATCTTTCTTGGACTTGGAGATCTCATCTGAGTCCAACCTATTGACCTGCGGCAGGAGGGCAGTGGAACGGAGAAGCTGCAAGAGCTCCTTGACTGCATCCTCCACCTTCTCACTGCAGGAGCTAAGAAAAGAGCCGCCCGTCTGACTACATGTCCACGCCTCCTTTAAGAAGTGAGCCACATCCCAAGTTTCAGATTTAGGCAGGCGAAGCAATTGGGTGTGGCTCATAATCTGCAGGTTTTCTTCAATACGACACTGATAGAGATCCAAGAGCTGGGGGGAGGGGGGGGGGGGGGAACAGCATCATTGCATCATCACCATCTCTCTTTTTGTTGTTGCATGACAAACTAACCTGTTTGGTGAACCTCTCAAACACATCAATGGCTTTCTCCACCCTGTCCAGGAAGCTGTTGATATTGAGCGAGGTCCAAGTGATCTGAGTGAGGCCTGGCATCATGCACCGGTCAACCTTGCGTGCATGACTCTGCATCAAAGGACAGAAGACTTCAGGCACCATATCCCACACACGCTGCTTCTCCTCCAGCAGAAACTATGGGAAGCAATTATTCACAGCATGGGATTTAGTCAATGCTCTAGCATCACACCACAGTGCTCTAACAACACACTGCAGTGCTATAGTAACACCCCACAATGCCCTGCTGAATGATAGGAAACTCCACACAACCATCAGGAGGACAGTCTCTAGGAGGCTCTGGAGTGTCAGGGCTAGACTGAAGGTTAGGGACTGTCAGAAGCCCTGACAATCCCTAACCTTCACTCTAGCCCTGACCCTCCCCAGCCTTGTTTCTTGTCCTGACCCACATTAGCCTTAACTCTAGCCCTGACCCACACTAGCCTTGTCTTTAATCCTGGCCTCGACTCTAGCCTGACACACACTAACCTTGACTCTAGCCCTGACCCACACTAGCCTTGTCTCTAATCCTGGCCTCGACTCTAGCCCTAACCTACAATAGCCTTGACTTTAGCACTGACCCTCCCTAGCCTTGTCTCTGGTTCTGACTCTCCTTAGCCTTGTCTCTGGTCTTGACCCTCCCTAACCTTGACTTTAGCAGTCCCACTTTTCAAAATGGCCGACATCAACCTAAATCCCCCAACAACAACCAAGCCTTCCTTTTACTATCCAAATGCTTTGGCTGCTATTTTCCCCAAAAATAAAATAGTACCAGTCAGCATGCTTTGAATCCCTCGCTAAGATAGTAAGCTGCATCTCCAAGATCAATCTCACATATCATTTTCCTACTCAGTTAAGGGGGGAACAGGTGCCAACAGACCAGTATCATAACCTTGAGGTGACGTCTTTTGGTGCTCCATAGATTTGCACACTTCACTACATGCACTTGATATATCTCAAATGATTAGATCTCTCTGTGTGCTCTCTTTTGGTATTGCATAGGTATGACTATGCTAATATTACATGCAGCCAAAGTGGGGTACTTCAAAACCTGAGTGGTTAAAATGCTGGTTCCTGATTGGAAAGTGCTAGCAATTGTTATCTCTGGCTAGAGGAAGCCCTTCTCTACAACAACTCAGCATGGAGATTTAGGTGCTAAAACATAACAAATTAGGTAAAAAATAACTTGCACATAAAAAGTCATTTATTCAAATCTTACAATGCAATGACTATTCTGTTTCATGGTTTCAGTAAAAAGGTGCAGGTAGCGGTGATTGAAGTAAAAAGGTGTAAGTAGTGGTGGTTGCATTAAAAAGGTGTGGCTAGCAGTGGTTGTTGATGATACAGTAAACAAGCGGGGCCCATATTGTTTGCAATCAGAGCCAAGACCATCGTCCTTCACATGACGTGAGCCTTAGACCTAACGAGTCTGTGCTTAAGATTTGTTCTCAGGCTACATTATACTGAGCAGTCAGTTGGTTTACTGATGAACTATCTCGAGACAAGAAGGGATGGTATGCTAATGTGTCTACTTGAACAATTAAAATGGTATAGAGTACCCTCGCCATGTTTGGTGACATCTGGAGTTCACTGTGCAGCTTTCGCCATGCTGAATTTGAACTAGCTCTAGTCCAGGCCCTAGCCCTAGCCGAGAGCTCTGGGCCTAGCTATAGTCCAGGCCCTAGCCGAGAGCTCTGGGCCTAGCCATAGTCCAGGCCCTAGCCCTAGATGAGAGCTCTGGGCCTAGCTATAGTCCAGGCCCTAGCTCTAGCTAATAGCTCTAGTCCTAGCTCTAGTTCAGGCCTTTGCTCTTAGCCGAGAGCCTTGGGCCTAGCTATAATTCAGGCCCTAGCCCTAGCTGAGAGCTCTAGTCATAGCTCTAGTTCAGGCCTTTGCTCTAGCCGAGAGCTCTGGGCCTAGCTATAATCCATGCCCTAGCCTTAGCTGAGAGCTCTAAGCCTAGCTATAGTCCAGGCCCTAGTTGCAGGTGAGAGCTCTAGCCCTTTTTATAGGCCAGGCCCTAGCCCCACTTCATCTGTAATTCTAAATGAGGCTAGAGCCTATACTACAACTGGGCCTAGAAATGTGACTGGTGCCCAGTAATATATATAGTTTTATTCTAAAGCTAACAACTCTATTAGATTGTTAGATTGACTTACAACTTCCTTGATTATAATTATCGATGTTAGGCTAGATGCTCTAGCCTTCGCCATGAACGTTAAGGCTAGATGCTCTAGCCTTCGCCAGGAATGTTTAGGCTAGATGTTCTAGCCTTCAACAGGAATGTTTGCGGTAGTTGCTATAGCCTTCGCCAGGAATGTTTAAGCTAGATGCTCTAGCGTTCGCCAGGAATGTTTAAGCTAGATGCTCTAGCCTTCGCCAGGAATGTTTCCACTAATTGCTCTAGCCTTTTCCAGGAATGTTTAGGCTAGATGCTCTAAACTTCGCCAGGAATGTTTCCACTAGTTGCTCTAGCTATCGCCAGTAATCTTTAGGCTAGATGCTCTAGCCTTTGCCACGAATGTTTCCACTAGTTGCTCTAGCCTTTGCATGGAATCTTTAGGCTAGATGCTCTAGCCTTCAACAGGAATGTTTAAGATGCTCTAGCCTTCGCCAGGAATGTTTAGGCTAGATGCTCTAGCCTTTGCCAAGAATGTTTAGGCTAGATGCTCTAGCCTTCAACAGGAATGTTTAGGCTAGATGCTCTAGCTTTCGACCGGAATGTTCCACTAGATGCTCTAGCCTTCATCAGGAATGTTTAGGCTAGATGCCATAGCCTTCACCAGCAATGTTTAGGCTAGATGCTCCAGCATTCGCCAGGAATGTTTAGGCTAGATGCTCTAGCGTTCATCAGGAATGTTTCCACTAGTTGCTCTAGCCTTTGCCAGGAATGTTTAGGCTAGATGCTCTAGTGTTCACCAGGAATGTTTAGGCTAGATGCTCAAGCCTTCGCCAGAAATGTTTCCACTAGTTGCTCTAGCCTTCACCAGGAATATTTAGGCTAGATGCTCTAGCCTTCATCAGTAATGTTTGTGGTAGTTGTTGCTATAGCCTTCGCCAGGAATGTTTAGGCTAGATGCTCTGGCGTTCGCCAGGAATGTTTAAGCTAGATGCTCTAGTGTTCACCAGGAATGTTTCCACTAGTTGCTCTAGCCTTCGCCAGGAATGTTTATAGGCTAGATGCTCTAGCCTTCGCCAGGAATGTTTCCACTAGTTGCTCTAGCCTTCACCAGGAATCTTTAGGCTAGATGCTCTAGGCTAGATGCTCTAGTCTTTGCCAGGAATTTTTCCACTAGTTGCTCTAGCCTTCGCATGGAATGTTTAGGTTCTCCAGGACTGTTTAGGCTAGATGCTCTAGTTTTCGCCAGGAATGTTTGAGCCAGATACTCTAGCCTCCATGCTCTAGCCTTCCCAAGGAATGTTTCCACTAGTTGCTCTAGCCTTTGCCAGGAATGTTTAGGCTAGATGCTCTAGTGTTCGCCAGGAATGTTTAGGCTAGCCTTCATCAGGAATATTTCCGCTAGTAGCTATAGCCTTCGCCAGGAATGTTTAGGCTAGATGCTCTAGCGTTCACCAGGAATGTTTAAGCTAGATGCTCTAGCCGTCGCCAGGAATGTTTCCACTAGTTGCTGCCTAGAATGTTTAGGCTAGATGCTCTAGCCTTCGCCAAGAATGTTTAGGCTAGATGCTCTAGCCTTCGCCTGGAATGTTTCCACTAGTTGCTCTAGCCTTCGCAAGGAAGTTTAGGCTAGATGCTCTAGCCTTCGCCAGGAATGTTTAGGCTAGATGCTCTAGTTTTTGCCAGGAATGTTTAGGCCAGATACTCTAGCCTCCATGGTCTAGCCTTCTCCTGGAATGTTTAGGCTAGATTCTCTAGCCTTCATCAAGATGAAAGCCAAAGCATCTAGGAGATTTTGGGGGCTAGAGTAATAGTGGCACAAACAAGCACTTAGCTGCCAATGAGTGTTTTAAATCAGATGTGAACTTGGTTATTTTGAGGATGTTGCAATCTGCCATTTATAAAAATAGATATATACAAATACTGTCTATACTCATACATACATTGAGTCTCTCAAGTGTGCCCTTGACACTGGCCCTGCTCAGTTGGTGCAAGGTGTCAGGCAATCCAAACTGCAGCCTCCGCATCCATTTAGCTTCCTCCAACATGCTGATGATAGAAGGGTGAAGGTTGGGAAATAACTGGCCACTTCTCCTCACCAACAATGGAGTCTGCACGAGAGACAAATATGAATGCCCAGTTGCCATGGCTGCAGAGATGTCTGCCTACCAGAACTATGCAAGTGGTGTGTGTGTGTGTGTGTGTGTGTGAGTGTGTGTGCGCATGTGGTGTGTGGTGCGTGTTTTTTGTGTATATGTTTTTTGTGTATATGTGGTGGGTGGGTGTACCTGTAGCTTGCTGCAGGTGACATCTATAATGCTGATCCAGCTCTTATAATGTGCCACTTCATACTGGGTAAGGGTCATTGCCACCTTGTTGTACTTCTTGACAATGGCCTTGCCGTAGCAGGTGTGCAAAAGACCTGGCCTGCTCTTGAGGAGATCCATGGGCTGCTGCATGTGGTGGAAGAGCTGCTGTGCCCACAACATCTTGCCACTGAAGGCAGGCATGTTGAGATCCACAGGAGGGCTGCTGTACTGGTCATGGTAGAGCTGCACAGAGTACAGCCAGGGGTCATTGGTAAATACATAGCACACTCAATAGCTATCAGAAATGATTAAAGCCAAACACTCACATAAACACCTTCTCCACTCAACCAGAGTACAGCATACTCTCTCTGTTGGTTTGAATCACTTTTTAAAATATCATACAACTATTCCCAATGCCTCATCCCCCCAAACTAAGCTCACAGTTATTATCTCCCAGAACTCCCCCCCCCCCCCTCCCACGTGCCTTGAATGGTATACTAAGGTAGTAGAGTGACAGACCTAGAAACTGTAAAAAAGTGTGAAATACATAGAAATTTGTCTGCAAGGCTCTATCTCTCTTTCTACCTCTCTGGTTTTTTTCACCCTCACATGCAACACATAAAACAATAGATATTATTAGAAGATTTCAAATGCACCAAATGCACTTCCACGACTAATCTTCTTTTCGATTACAGAATAAAGTAGTTGGTAAGGATCATCAGGACAAAAGTTCATTGATGATACTGACCGACTAGCGCATGTGCTGTTCTATAAGTAGAACAATGGTTGTTGCAAAATTCTGCTGTATGGTTGGTGGAGTTCATCATTATTCCTGTTCTAGGCTAGAGTATCAAGCCTATATCTGATGTAGGCTAGCGCATCTGGCCTTCATCATTATTCCTGATGTAGGCCAGAGCATCTAGCCTTCATCATTATTCCTGATGTGGGCCAGAGCATTTAGCCTTCCTAATGTAGGCCAGAGCATCCAGCCTTCATCATTATTCCTGATGTAGGCCAGAGCATCTAGCCTTCATAATTATTCCTGATGTAGGCCAGAGCATCTAGCCTTCATCATTATTCTTGATGTATGCCAGAGCTTCTAGCCTTCATCATTATTCCTGATGCAGGCCAGAGCATTTAGCTTTCATCATTATTCCTAATGTAGGCCAGAGCATCCAGCCTTCATCACTATTCTTGACGTAGGCCAGAGCATCTAGCCTTCATAATTATTCCTGATGTAGGCTGGAGCATCCAGTCTTCATAATTATTCCTGATGTAGGCCAGAGCATCTATCCTTCATCATTATTCTTGATGTATGCCAGAGCATCTAGCCTTCATCATTATTCTTGATGTAGGCCATAGCATCTGGCCTTCATCATTATTCCTGATGTAGGCCAGAGCATCCATCCAGTTCATCATTATTCCTGACGTAGGCCAGAGCATCCAGTCTTCCTGATGTAGCCTAGAGCACCAGCCTAAATGTCAAGAAGCAAGTTTTACATTGACAATTGAGAAAGTAATTATATGCCGACTGAGAGATTGTTGAGAAGAAACAAGAAAAACCTTAAAAGCTTTTGAATAATGGAAGTTCTCATCACACTTTGTAGATTTTTTACCTGGTGTAGTCCACCTCTTCTAAGCTAGAACTCTAACCTGGTGTAGTCCTCCACTGCTAAGCTAGAACTCTAACCTGGTGTAGTCCTCCACTGCTAAGCTATAGAACTCTAACCTGGTGTAGTCCACTACTGCTAAGCTAGAACTCTAACCTGGTGTAGTCCACCACTGCTAAGCTAGAACTCTAACCTGGTGTAGTCCACCACTGCTAAGCTATAGAACTCTAACCTGGTGTAGTCCTCCACTGCTAAGCTATAGAACTCTAACCTGGTGTAGTCCACTACTGCTAAGCTAGAACTCTAACCTGGTGTAGTCCACCACTGCTAAGCTAGAACTCTGATCTGGTGTGATCCTCCACTGACTCTAACCTGGTGTGGTCCTCTTCTGTTCAAGAACTCTAACCTGATGTAGTCCAAGAACTATAACCTGATATAGTCCTCCACTGCTCAAGAACTCTATCCTGGTGTGGTCGTCCACTACTCAAAAATTCTAACCTGATGTGGTCCTCCACTGCTCAAGAACTCTAACCTTGTGTAGTCCTCAACCGCTCAAGAACTCTAACCTTGTGTAGTCCTCAACTGCTCAAGAACTCTAACCTGGTGTAGTCCTCCACTGATGATCATGATCTAACTGATGTAGTCCTCCACTGCTCAAGAACTCTAACCTGGAGTGGTCCTCCACTGCTCAAGAACTCTAACCTGGTGTGGTCCTCTGCTAAAGAACTCTGACCTTGTGTGGCCTCCACTGCTCAAGAACTCTAACCTTGTGTGGTCCTCTGCTAAAGAACTCTAACCTTGTGTGGCCTCCACTGCTCAAGAACCCTAACCTGGTGTGGTCCTCCACTGCTCAAGAACTCTAACCTGGTGTGGTCCTCTGCTAAAGAACTCTAACCAAGAACTCTAACCTGGTGTGGCCCTCCACTGCTCAAGAACTCTAACCAGGTGTGGTCCTCCACTGCTCAAGAACTCTAACCAGGTGTGGTCCTCCACTGCTCAAGAACTCTAACCAGGTGTGGCCCTCCACTGCTCAACTAGCACTAAGAAATAAACAAACAATAATTAGATGTGATAGAAACAAAACTATATACATGTAAGACCACAACCAGTTTGATCATCCTTTAGGTGTAATATTGGTAAAATGTTATCTAACTGTTTGTGGTCCTTTCTTTTTAACAGGTTAATCTAATATGGTTGAAATAACGTTCTTGTAGCACACACACACACACAACCAAACATTCACACACATACACACACACATGTACACACATCACACTAACAAAGATGCAGTATAAGTTGTTTTTTTATCCGTTGCCTTCATCGAGCATGGTTGCTCAATTCTACCATCTCCTAAAAATAAAACAAAACTACTGACTATGAAATTCTGAAAATGGTAGTTTTTAAAAATATCTTGCAAGGTGGTGCTATTCTCTGGTAATTGGTGGAGTATTGATCATCTGAGGATTGAATAGAGTAGCTGTAGACATCGAAACAGCTGACCGAACAATTGACTGGAGTAGCTCTAGATGGCTGAACGTACATTCAGTTATAGCCTATGC
Organism: Cladorhizidae sp. MBARI D1340-BT2; assembly: GCA_028752905.1. Lineage (NCBI taxonomy): Eukaryota > Metazoa > Porifera > Demospongiae > Poecilosclerida > Cladorhizidae > Cladorhizidae sp. MBARI D1340-BT2. The sequence continues at coordinate 54,947,662 of JAQNBH010000011.1, forward strand.
TAACAGTTCCCTTGGTTGGACCAGCTCTTGAAAATGCTGCAGATGGAGAACAGCTTGATTGGAGTGGCTCTCATTATGGCCTCAGCTCACTGGCCGCTAGACTGTAGTTTCCTCTCAATGTTATCATAGATCACCAATGTTCGAATGCAACATCTAGACACTGCCATAGTTGACTGACGCTCAATGCCAAGGCTTTCTACATCACCACAGCTCACAGGCCACTCGACTGGAGACTGGACTAGCCCTTGGCATCCACAAAGAAGACCTGCTCCAATGCCGGGTTTCTGGATAGGCACAGCGATCAAACATAGAACATAAAAAATTCAATTTTTGGTTTAAATGTTGTTAAAAATGAAATTGACAGGCTCCACACACTCAGTGGAAGATGCTACGGAAACAAAGTTTATTTTGACCTCTACTCTATATAAACACACTCCACCCACCACACAAACCACACCTTGTCCACTTGACACACACACCACACACACCACACCTTGTTCACTTGATACACACACCACACAAACCACACCTTGTCCACTTGATACACACAGCACATACACACCACACCTTGTCCAATTAATACACATAGCACACAATCCCACACATGTCCACTTGATACACACTCCACACATTGTCTACTTAATACACACACCACACACACCCCACCTTGTCCACTTGATACATGCACCACACAGACCACACCTTGTCCACTTCATACAATCAGCACACACATACCGCACCTTGTCCACTTGATCTACTTCCATTGAAAACTTGTGCAGTAGTTCAGTATACTTGCTGTTAATTGGTTCAGAGAGACACTTGAGTTGCAGTCGCTCAAACCTTTCAGCAAACATAAAACAGTCTTAACTTCTACACACACTTGGAGCAACAAGAGAAGCTGTTAGCCTCCTTACCTCTGTAACAGTCTCAGAGTTGGCATGCAGGAGGAAACTTTATTGAAGGTGGTTGCCATGAAGACACACAAGCTCTCCCCTAAGTCCTTGATCTGCTGTTGAAACTCCACGTAATCGGCCATGAACTCCATCTTGCGGTGGTCCAGAGGGTTGTATGGTTTCTTCTTGAAGGTGGTTGTCATCTGGCTGAACTTGTTCACCAGTGGCTCCAGTCCTTCCATGCGTGCGTCCTTTATGCTGGAGTATTCACGCACCACCTGGGGGACAGGAGGTAGAAATCAGTGGACCGTTAGGTAGTCCTATCTCTACTAAGCCCCCATCTTAACTAACCTATCTCTAGCCCCATCTCTAATTAATCTATCCCCATCTTTAACTAACCTAGCCCTATAGCTTTAACTAGACTACTCTAAATAACGTAGCCACATCTTTAACTAACCTAGCCACATATCTAACTAACCTAGCCCTATTTCTAACTAACCTAACCTTATCTCTAACTAACCTAACCTTATCTCTAACTAACTTAACCCTAGCCTTACTTGCATTTCTAAAGCCCTAGCCGCTAACCTAACCATAGCCTTTTCTCTAACCAACCTAGCCCTAGCTATCCTAGCCATAACATTATTTCTAACCAACCTAGCCCTACCTCTAGCTAACCTAACTGAAGTACTACCTATAACTGATGTAGCCCTTAGCCCACAGGAAGGCCAGCACTTCAGTACTGTTACAAACCCCTCAAATGGGATAGTCTATAAATTATTCATAAGCATATAGCAAATCACTCCTTAAATGAGCACATCAACAATAACTGCGTCCACGTGTGTGTGAATGTGTGTGTGTGTGGTGAGTATATATGTGCGAGTGTATGCGTGAATGTGTGTGTGTGGTGAGTGTGTTTGTATGTGTGTGCATGTGTATGAATGTGTGTGTGTGTGTGTGTGTATGAGTTCTGTGAGTGTATGTGTGTTAATATGTGTGTGAGTGTGTGTCTAGTGTGCGTGGTGAGTATGTGTTTGTGTGTGTGTAAGTGTGGGAGTGTATTGTGCGAGTGTATGTGTGTCTGAGTGTGGGTGGTGAGTATATGTTTATGTGTGTGTTAATGTGTGTGTGTCAGAGTGTGTAAATGTGTTTGAGTGAGTGTGTATGAGTGTGTGTATAAGTGTATGTGTGTGTATGTGTGTGAGTGTAAGTGTACCTTCATGATGTCTTCTATGCAGTCTAGTCTCCGACAGAATGATGCAAACTTCCCAAATATGTACATCTCAGAGACCTCTAGAGGCTTAGCACCTGGTGGTGGTTTCTGTATGGCTTGTTGGAAGCACTCCTGGTAGCGCAAGTGCAGTTGTCTGCACATTTGGATCCTCTGCAGAAGCAGCTCTGGTGCCACATCAAACACTCTGCTGTGTCCCTGATCACTGATGTACTGCTTGCAGGCACTCACCATCTGATTGGTCACCTAGTGGGGACATAGCGCAGATTACTTGTCACACATTATCCATTACTTCATAAAATAGTTTACACACTTAGTGTTTGGGATGAGCTCAAGAACCTCTAGACAGCCAACCTCTAGAGAGCCAGCTTCTAGACAGATAGCTTGTAGACAGACACACCCTCGAAAGACATCCTATAGACAGCCAGAATCTAGACAGACAGCCTCTAGACAAGCCAACCTCTATAGAGAGCAAACCTCTAGACAGACAGCCTCTAGACATCCTTTAGACAGACACCCTCTAGACAGCCAACTTCTACACAGCCAACATCTAGACAAGACACTCTCTTGACAGATATCCTCTAGACATCTAGCATCTAGAGAGACAGCTTCTAGAGAGCCCACTTCTAGACAGACAGCCTCTAGAGCCAACCTTAGACAGCCAACTTCCAGTCAGCAAACTTCTAGATCGACAGCCTCTAGGCACACATACTTTAGACAGACAGCCTCTAGACAGCCTACCTCAAGACAGTCAATCTCCAGACAGAGAGAGCCAGCCTCTAGATAGCCAACTTCTAGACAGGCAGCCTCTAGCCTCTAGACAACTAACCTTTAGACAGACAGCCTAAGACAGATAGCCTCTAGACAGACATCCTCTAGACAAACATCCTCTAAACAGACAGAGAGACATCTTCTAGACAGAGAGTCTCTAGTCTTTAAGAAACATGCAGCTAGCCTTTAGGCAGCCAACCTCTTAGAAACACCCAGCCAGCTTCTAGTCAGGTAGTCTCCATGCCAGCCTCTAAGTAGCCAGCCAGCCTCTAGATACCAGCCTCTATGACAGATGCCACTAAGAAATACCTAGCTTGCCTCTAAATAGCTAAATACCCTAGGCAGCCAGCCTCTAAAAAGATGTCAGCCTCTAGACATATAGCCTCCAAGAAACACCCAGCCAGCCTCTAGATAACCAGCCTCAAAGAGATACTCACTCAGCCCTTAGACCTAAGATACCCAAAAGGTTTCTTATGAGTCACTAGTGTCTCTTTGAGCCTCAAAAAGTGTCTCCCAAAGAGTTTCAGAGGAAAAGAAACAATCCTGTTTCTTACAGAATCATTCAGTGGAAATACAATTCTCATCTAGAATACTTGTTGGGGAAATGTTTTCTCTGCCACTAATGACAGCCAAAATCAGGTAAATCCATTTACCAATCCATTGGTGTAATTTGGCCTGTGGTATTGTTATAAAATGACGCTGAAAAAACACAACTTTCAAGAAAAATAGTGTCATCTCTGCTTCTTCATCTAAGGACCAGATTTCAATTCTATCAGCTTAGTTTGCAAAAAGGCTGTTTCCGGCTTTAGGAAATGAATCTCCAACAGTACAACACTCAGTATGAGATGTTCCATCAATTCAAAGATGCAGAAAGAGTTCAAAAAGTGCTAAATCTGAAAGAAAATTACAATGCATCAAAGTCCAGGACAGCAACAACAAGAAGCTATACTATCAGTCACATCATCAGTAAAAATCTGAAGCCATTCTTGGATGAAGACTACATCAAGAAGTCCCCGGATACCTTTGCAGAGATCATGGCTCCAGATGTGAATGGCACAGTGATAGAAGTCAGCCTCAATTGAAGTACTGTTACTCTGCACAGTGGAAACATTTCAGAACATATCAAGTCCCAATTGAAGGACAAACTCGAGAGTTACATCTATTTTTTATTGGAAGTCAATAAAATGAGTGTTTGAGACACTGCACAGCTAGCAGTGTTTGTGCATGCTGCTGATTCAAGATTTGAGATTCTGGAAGAGTTTCAACCATGACAGATCAAACCACAAGGGAGGACATTTTCCCTGTTATGAAACAAACTTTCAAAAAATTTCTCTTTGTTCAAAGTTGTCGCCCTTCATGAGATAGCTAACCTACTATACTCGGAAGCTAGAAAGAGCTCATTACATTGGTGTCATGATCACAGATGGAACTTGGTTGCCATTGAAAGTCATCTGGAGCCATTGCATTTGTCAACAAGAGGCAAAAGTCCATAATACCATCATGTCATGAAAGTTGCTGTGTCTGCAGTCAACTTCATTCAAAGTCGTGGATTGAACCACTGGCAACTTCAAGCCTTTCTATCAGATCTGGATAGAGTGATGTTCTCTACTTTGCAGAAGTGAGATGGCTCAGCTGAGGCAGGACCTTGAATGGATTTGAATGGATTTTTGGACATAAATGGGGAAAAAAAAAAAAATTGAAATGAAAAACTACAAAATTTCAGATCATCAATGGGTCAGTTATCTTGCTTTCCTCACCGACATTACTTAACATTGGAATGCATGGAACCTCACACTGCAGGTGTCAATCAACAGGCTCATAAAATGTATGCTCATGTGAAAACATTCCAAGCAGAACTTGTGTTATGGGCAACTCAGCTGGCAAATGGAAATCCGGGTCACTTTCCAATGGCTCAATCTTTGGCTCAGAATATAAAGCACTTTGATTTGAATGATACTCTACCAATGTTCTCCACCTCAGGAATGTGTACCAATGTTCTCCACCTCAGGAATGTGTAGAATGTCCCCCATCTCAGGAATGTGTACCAATGTTCTCCACCTCAGGAATGTGTAGCAATGTTCCCCACCTCAGGAATGTGTACCAATGTTCCCTACCTCAGGAATGTGTAGCAATGTCCCCCACCTCAGGAATGTGTACCAATGTTCTCCACCTCAGGAATGTGTAGCAATGTTCTCCACCTCAGGAATGTGTAGTGTTCTCCACCTCAGGAATGTGTAGCAATGTTCCCCACCTCAGGAATGTGTACCAATGTTCTCCACCTCAGGAATGTGTAGCAATGTTCTCCACCTCAGGAATGTGTAGAATGTTCTCCACCTCAGGAATGTGTACCAATGTTCTACACCTCAGGAATGTGTACCAATGTTCTCCACCTCAGGAATGTGTACCAATGTTCCCCACCTCAGGAATGTGTACCAATGCTCTCCACCTCAGGAATGTGTAGCAATGTTCCCCACCTCAGGAATGTGTACCAATGTCCCCCACCTCAGGAATGTGTACCAATGCCCCCCACCTCAGGAATGTGTACCAATGTTCCCCACCTCAGGAATGTGTACCAATGTTCTCCACCTCAGGAATGTGTAGCAATGTTCCCCACCTCAGGAATGTGTACCAATGTTCTCCACCTCAGGTATGTGTACCAATGTTCCCCACCTCAGGAATGTGTACCAATGTTCCCCACCTCAGGAATGTGTAGAATGTTCTCCCTCAGGAATGTGTAGAATGTTCTCCACCTCAGGAATGTGTGGCAATGTTCTCCACCTCAGGAATGTGTACCAATGTTCTCCACCTCAGGAATGTGTAGCAATGTTCTCCACCTCAGGAATGTGTACCAATGTTCTCCACCTCAGGAATGTGTACCAATGTTCTCCACCTCAGGAATGTGTACCAATGTTCTCCACCTCAGGAATGTGTAGCAATGTTCTCCACCTCAGGAATGTGTATCAATGTTCTCCACCTCAGGAATGTGTACCAATGTTCTCCACCTCAGGAATGTGTACCAATGTTCTCCACCTCAGGAATGTGTAGCAATGTTCTCCACCTCAGGAATGTGTACCAATGTTCTCCACCTCAGGAATGTGTAGCAATGTTCTCCACCTCAGGAATGTGTACCAATGTTCTACACCTCAGGAATGTGTAGCAATGTTCTCCACCTCAGGAATGTGTAGCAATGTTCTCCACCTCAGGAATGTGTACCAATGTTCTACACCTCAGGAATGTGTACCAATGTTCTCCACCTCAGGAATGTGTACCAATGTTCTACACCTCAGGAATGTGTACCAATGCTCTCCACCTCAGGAATGTGTACCAATGTTCTACACCTCAGGAATGTGTACCAATGTTCTCCACCTCAGGAATGTGTACCAATGTTCTACACCTCAGGAATGTGTACTAATGTTCTCCACCTCAGGAATGTGTACCAATGTTCTCCACCTCAGGAATGTGTACCAATGTTCTACACCTCAGGAATGTGTACCAATGTTCTACACCTCAGGAATGTGTACCAATGTTCTCCACCTCAGGAATGTGTACCAATGTTCTCCACCTCAGGAATGTGTACCAATGTTCTACACCTCAGGTATGTGTAGCAGATGATCATTTTCTCCAACTGGACTTGTTTGGACTACAGTAGCCAGTCACAAGTTTTGGAGGAATTCCTTGATCTCTAGGCCGACAACAATCTCCAAGTAGAATTTGATGCTATTGGTCTTTTCAAGCCTCTGGCAGAACAAAACCTGTGCAATCATGCCCAGAAAATGAGCTCCACTTTTGGGATCAACTTCCTGCTGTGAGAAGTTCTTCTCGTCTATGAAAATTGTGTAATCCAGGGAAAGAAATTGTCTGACAAATGCTCTTTTGGAAAGCATTCTGCAAATTTCCAACAATTTTTTGATGGATGATATTGTCAATGCACAAGAAAAGCATCACATCTCACATCAAATATGCACTTGCTCATTCATAATAAAGTGCACCTTCTGGTCTTCAACAAATTAGTCCTGCAAATCATTAAAACATCTTCACACCCACCCACTCCATCATAGTCCCCTTCACGCCCACCTACCCCAACATAATCTACCTTCACACCCACCCACCCCATCATAATCTACCTTCACGCCCACCCATCCCATCATAATCTACCTTCACACCCACCCACTCCATCATAATCTACCTTCACACCCACCCACTCCATCATAATCTACCTTCACACCCACCCACCCCATCATAATCTACCTTCACACAAACCCACCCCATCATAATCTAGCTTCACACCCACCCACCCCATCATAATCTACCTTCACACCCACCCTAACAGACACCTATCCAGCTTCTAGAAATCCAGCCTCTAACAGACACCTATCCAGCCTCTAGAAATCCAGCCTCTAACAGACACCTATCCAGTCTATAGACATCCAGCCTCTAACAGACACCTATCCAGCTTCTAGAAATCCAGCCTCTAACAGACACCTATTCAGCCTCTAGAAATCCAGTAACCCTCTAGACAGGCAGCCTCTATGAAATACCCAGCCAGCCTCTACCTCCAAGAGATAATCAGCCAGTTTCTAGATACCCAGCCAGCCTCTAGGAGTGAGTCAGCATCTAGGCAGCTAGCTAACCTTTAGTTATTATGTATGCAGTAGGTTAGTACCACTCCATAAAACTTAGTTGTTAAGTAATCCCTGCTGATAAGCAACTATTATGCTGTTACTAAGGCACTGCTCTCTTCATTGGTACACAATCCCTTTGATTAGCACCCGTGTAACTTCACTTTGTTTAGCACCCGTGTAACTTCCCTTTGTTTAGCACCCGTGTAACTTCACTTTGTTTAGCACCAGTATAACTTGGCTTTGCATATTGATGAGCTCATTCAGACTACACCCACTAGATGGTCACACATGTAACAAAGGGTACCATGAGTGGTAGAATGCAATTGTTGACACTTGGAGTGAAGCTTAGCTTCAAGAGAAAGGAGCCTTTCTGTCCAGTTGCTGCTCTAAAAGCTTGAGAAAATTCCCTTGGCATTTGGCCAATGATGACATCCATCTCCTTCATGACATAGAGCATGCCTGTTGTGAGAATTGGCTTTTTACTTGGAGACATGAAGCCTTTCTCTGATGAAAGGTGACCTGACAATTTTATGCATGTGATGCCCTCGTATGGCACTTGGCAGAGTGCCTCACCTTAGTGGACATTAAGAGGCAATGGCTACCTTCAGATGTGTTGTTTGTCTTTCTGAAGGTGCAACAAGGTTAAATGTGTAAGCTAATGGAATACTTTGTGTTAGCATCATAAGTGCTCTCCCTTTTCATTTATATGCAGAAGTGCCAAGTTGTATGAATGTACCTATGTGCAAGCTTAGAGAACTCCTCGCACCATGCCTTCCTGTGTAGGCTCTAGTCACTATCTCTCTGTCTGTAGAGAACTCCTCACACCATGCATTCCTGTGTAGGCTCTAGTCACTATCTCTCTGTCTGAAGGGAAATCCTAACATCATGCATTCCTGTGCAGGCTCTAGGTACTATCTCTCTGTCTGTAGAGAACTCCCCCTCTGTCCATAGTGAACTCCTCACACCATGCATTCTTGTCTATGCTCTAGTCACTGTTTCTCTGTCTGTAAGGAACTCCACACATCGCAGGCTCTAGGTATATCCTTCTGTCTGTAGAGAACTCCACACACCATGCATTCCTGTACAGGCTCTAGGTACACTCTCTCTGTCTGTAGGGAACTCCACACACCATGCATTCCTGTGCAGGCTCTAGTCACTCTCTCTGTCTCAGTAGGGAACTCCACACACCATGCATTCCTGTGCAGGCTCTAGTCACTCTCTCTGTCTCAGTAGAGAACTCCACACACCATGCATTCCTGTGCAGGCTCTAGTCACTCTCTCTGTCTGTAGGGAACTCCACACACCATGCATTCCTGTACAGGCTCTACGTACACTCTCTCTCTGTCTGTAGGGAACTCCTTGCACCATGCATTCCTGTACATGAACTAATCACTATCCCTTTGTCCAGGGAAATCTTCACACCAAGCATTCCTGTGCAGGCTCTAGTCATAATCTCTCTGTGTTTACAGCTAAAGGTGGTGTTTGTCCTAGTAAAAGGTTATTGAGTTTAATGTTGACCTTTATTACTGCAGTCAAAGGGACCCCAACACACCCTGCATGCTAAAGATTTACCTTGACAAAGAGAGAAGTCATTCTTTCTGAAGTGTTGTAGTAGCGTGCCACTGCGTAGATCATCTGAATGTTGGAGATAAGGGAAGGGATGCAGTCAAGCATGCCATGAAGGTCACTGGTATAGAGAGGCTTGCACAGTTGCTCCAGTGTGGAGAGGTAGCGCAGGTTATCCTTGGCCTCGTTGCACTCGTCTGTGATACATGCATCCAGTTCCCGCCACATCTGAACATTAATAATACATCACACTTGTTCTTGAGAATAATAATCAGAGGACAAATAACACAAGCACACCATCAAGATGGATAGTGACAAGGAGTATAGGTGTGCTTGTCTAGATGGATAGTGACAAGGAGCACAGGTGTGCTTGTCTAGATGGGTAGTGACAAGGAGCATAGGTGTGCTTGTCTAGATGGACAGTGACAAGGAGCACAGGTCTGCTTGCTCTAGATGGACAGTGACAAGGAGAACAGGTGTACTTGTCTAGATGGACAGTGACAAGGAGCACAGGTGTGCTTGTCTAGATGGATAGTGACAAGGAGCATAGGTGTGCTTGTCTAGATGGACAGTGACAAGGAGCACAGGTCTGCTTGCTCTAGATGGACAGTGACAAGGAGCACAGGTGTACTTGTCTAGATGGACAGTGACAAGGAGCACAGGTGTGCTTGTCTAGATGGACAGTGACAAGGAGCACAGGTGTACTTGTCTAGATGGACAGTGACAAGGAGTACAAGTGTGTACTGACATGTACCTGGATTACTCTGGATTTGGCGGCCACCAGAGTGGTGATAACTCCTCTACAAGGCTGAGTCTTGATCTGCTCCACCAAACATGTGAATCTAGCTGTCCTCTGCTTCCAGTACTCAAGTTCTGCTAAGGGACCAGAATCATCCGACTCCTTCCTCATCTGGTTGCCCTCAGCGAGCACCTGTGTTGTGTGGGCATGGCAACACAAAACACAGTTAGTAAAAAAAATTGCTCTAGTAATAGTATATAGATTAATGTCAATATTGCAAGGCCCCACCCACAGTAACCTTCTCTATTTGACGGCACCATCCCAAGACTAGCTCCTCCAGACTAGTCACTGCATCTACCATCTTAGAGTGAGTGATGCATCCTTCACTAGTCTTCAACCTACTCAGATTCACATGTGTCTTCAGATCAAGATACACTGCCTGGTTGATGCTCACTTGACAACCTTAGACATTATTAACAGAAGCAACAGCAATAACATGTAGTGCCTATCTATGGTCAATTAATAAATTAGCAATAACAACAACTGCAGCAAAAAGAAGATAGTAGAAAAGTGGAAAGAATGACCAAAGAGACCAGGAAAGAAAGGAAGGGAGTTGAAGGAGAGATACAGAGAGAGAGAGATGGAGGCAGGGGTGGAGGCAGGGGTGGAAGCAGGGGTGGAGGCAGGGGTGGAGGCAGGGGTGGAGGCAGGGGTGGAGGCAGGGGTGGAGGCAGGGGTGGAGGCAGGGGTGGAGGCAGAGGTGGAGGCAGGGGTGGAGGCAGGGGTGGAGGCAGGGGTGGAGGCAGGGATGGAGGCAGGGGTGGAGGCAGGGGTGGAGGCAGTGGTAGAGGGAGGGAGGTTAAAGAAAGAAAGGAGGAGAGGAAGAAGTATTTATGAGGAAGGAGAGTTGCTGAAAGCTCTAAAGGGGCCACTTACTTTGCAGGAAGTTGATATAGGCATTGAAGGTGCTCATGAAAGTGTCCACTTGTTTCCTGTTTAACTTGCCCCAGTTCTGTCCTTGCTGCAGGGCTGGTAACATGACCAGCTGTAGGTACTCTTTCAACACTGTCAACAGGGGACGACCTCCACTGGCATCCAGCTCCCCACAGAGCAGCATCTCTGATACATTGGCAGAAGTGACAGGCTTGCTGTTACGAGGCCGCAAGAAAAAGATGCACGTGCCAGTCAGAGCATCCTGCGTCCCATCAGTAGCAATCACTCTCTTCATGCGAGACTTCATAGTGGTCATGGACACCCCCAACTTCACTGTTTCATCTGCAATCATAATCCCATTTTATTTAGAGCTTCTCTGGTGCATGTAGCTGACATGTAGAAGGGTCTGGCTTAATTTTAAGCTCACCAATGGGTTACCTGCACTGCCCACACAGTCCGGTGCCATTAGAGAAGTCCCTGGAATAAATTTGTATCAAGCTGGATTTTTGACTGCAAGTAGCTAAAAGTGTCCTTTATAACATATCAAAAGTCCAGAAAAATCCAAGGATAGTGTTTTTCGCAATTTGGAACACCCCATTTTCCCCCAGGGCAAAACACAACTATTAGTGATAGAAACTTGATTATTGTCCCTACCCCCACATTTTCACCTGCCAAGTACTTTATTTAGCACTTTTAAGCTCCTACAAGAATTATTTCATTTATTGTTTCTCTATGGGCCAAAAATGTTCCCCAAAAATGGCTCAAATACCAAAAAAAAAAAAAACTTTCGCTGATGGGTATAATGAGATCCAAAAGCTAAATGCAGCCTTCTTAAATGCAGGTGACCCTTCCTACAACTTCAAGAATTTCACACAAGTCGCCTGGGATAATGCTAACAAGAACATAAGGACTACTACTGGGTATGGAACATTTCACTCCCTCGGTGGTATAGCTGTTGTTACACCTCAGAGTTGCCCTGAAGAGGAAGTGATTAAAAGATCTACAAAGATTCCATCCTTAGAAGAGCAGGTAAGATTTGGATCCATCAATGTTATCGATTACAAGAAGCCACCCCGACCAGCCCTCCCCTTTAAGGTGTTTTCTCCTCTGCAGTTAACCAACTCTTCCCCTTCTACTCTTAGGATGGCTAAGACACTGGACTGTCTCTGGAGGGTTACCTTCAGCAGGGTGGTCTCCCCAACACCCTTCTACAATGGCTTCATGGCAGATCGCAGTTTGTGGAGGCAACTATGAGCAGTCCCTATTGTTAGCCTTTTATTGAGGAGAATCCTACAGATCCCACGCACTCTCTACACTGCACTCCGCTTCACACATCAGCATTGCAAGGATAATAATCTGAAGTGCTGCCCTGTCACATTTGATCAGCCACCATACATGAAGGCAATGGAGATCCTAGCAGCCAAGCCAGATGAGCTGAATTCTCTTTTCACCAAGCTAGGGTTTTTTCACACAGTCATGTCATTCATGGGTGTTATAGGCGATATCATGGCTGGATCTGGGTTGGAGGAGCTGTGGGAGACTGTGTATGCTCCTAACACTGTGTAGAGCTCACATCATCACCTCTGCTGCTCTAACGAAGCATATACTGGAGCATGCTTCTGAAGCAGAGGGTATAGGTATAGAGGAGCAGATGAAGAAGACAGTGCAGGACATATTGGAAGGACATGTTGAAGGTGAGATTTGTTTTAAGTCTCGCTGCTGTAAATGTTCATCTTAGGATGTATCATAACACATGGATCACTAAATTTTAGGGATGGCTGTTCACAATACAGCACATGTGAGGAATATGGTGGATAAGCTCAGCATTCTCAATGAAGTTAAGATCACTGACAGCAGAACTCCCAAAATCCGGAAATCCTACTTGTACCAGACCTACCTACTGTGCATGTTCATTTTTGCTGAAAGAGCAGGTGATTTTGATTTGCACCTATTCTTCCTGAGGAGGAGGATACCTTACTTCCATGCTGCTGGACATTTAGCATATGCTAAGAGTGTGAGGATTTACGTGCAACGGATGGAAGAATTAAAGGAGAAGATGCCTATGGAAGAGTATGAGATGTATACCACCAAGGGTTATTTCACCATCAGGAGAAAAGATCTATTCTTCAGTGGGAACTTCAGTGACCAGACCATTGAACAAGACCTTATGAGGCTCCCTAAATCAGCCGGGGGGTTAACACGTGGAAGGCACATAACAGACAGCAGCCTCTCCCACTTTGTGAACTTCCTGCCTCGCTTCATACCAATATCAACCCAGTACAAGGATATGCGGCAATCCAGAAGGACACAAGATACAGAACATCTGGCTAGTTTCTCCAATTGGTTATCTGCTCACAGCTTTTTTGCTTACAATGAAATAAATGGCTTAGTCTGCTTAAAAATGGAGTTGTGGCTGACCCATCTGTTAACTGTGAGGAAGCTTATAGCATCGGGAAAGCAGCAGCTGATGCCATCTCGGGAAAAGAATTTACTGTGAGTCTCCACAGAAAAGATAAAGTGACAACTTTCAAGAGTGCTAAGAATAAAGTTCAGGTGAGGGGAGAGGTTGTGGATATCAATCCCCATCAACAGGATAACTTGTGTATTAAACAACAGTGAGGAAATGGAGGAATTTCTTAAGTTTGAGCTGTGCCCTGAGCCTGCATCTCTATTTGAAAGAGGAGTGATGCAGGCAGCCACAAAAAGCGTCTTAGGGACCATACTAAAGGAGGGAGTTGAAATCAGAGATGCCGTGCAGGGGGAGCTTCTCTATGTTTGTTATTGATAGTGGACATCTCCTACACAAAGTTCAGTGGTCCTCTCATGCTACCTACCGGCAGATTATCTCTAATTATGTGCAGTATGTGATTTGGAGCATTGGGAGAAATGTAATTTGTGGTGTTTGACGGGTATGAGAGAAGCACCTGCACAAAAATCTCTACATGCCAGGTTCAAGCTGCTAAATCAGCATCAAGAAACATTTCCTTTTACTTGGAAATGATGGCTGTAACTAAGCAGGAGTCATTGTAGGGAAACAACTTTTATAAAGCCAGGTTAATTCAGCAGTTAAAGGAACACTTTGATGATGACGGAATTTCCGCAGCAAAGCAGGCTGAAGGAGATGCTGATCATTTCATTGTAGCAACAGCAGTTCTAGCAGCTTCGGAGAACAATCAGCCTGTGGTAGTGGTAGAAACGATACTGACATACTTGTGATGCTGGTGGAGAAGTGTCAGCCTGTGTGAGATGTATACTTGCTCATCCTGTTGTTCTCTACAGCATTCAGGAGTGCAGGGGAAGCTGACTGCTCCCCAGCATGCTCTTAGTGGATGTGACACTACTTCTGCACCCTATAGCAGAGACAGGACAACTGCTTGGAATTTGGTCAAGAAACTGAATCGTACAGAATTGCAAGAGCTTGAGGTCTTCATTACGGAAGGAAGCACTCACAAAGAAATTGAACAAGCTGGGGAGTGCTTCCTCCTGAGGCTTTACGACAACTGCGCTGAATCTACTCTGAACAGAGAAAGGTTCCTTCGCTACTACAAGATTATCCGCAACTCAAAGCTATCTAGTTGTTTCAAAATGGAGTCTCTTCCATCTACATCCTAGGCAGCGAAGCAGCACTCATATAGAACGTATCACACCATGCAACAGTGTATGGTAAGGGAACTGGAACCTACTGAATGGGGGTGGATGAAGGAGAATGGGATTCTGCAGCCACATATGACAGAGCAGGCTGCAGCACCAAATAAGCTGCTAAAGTTGATATCCAGCGGCTGCAAAACAGGATGTGGGAAAAGCTATGGCTGCAGTAGGTTAGGAATGAAATGCAGCCCCATGTGCACCATCTGTGTCGGGCAGACTTGCACTAACATCGCTCAACAGCACACTGAGCAACAAGAGGAGGAAGACGAATAATTACATTTTAATGTAATACCCTTTAACTACACCCTAACTCCCCACCAACACACTATGTGCAGTTCTACAGACACAATTTGAAGTACAATGTCTTTGAATATTTTTTTCTGCAAAAAAACCCCAAAAAACAAATATAATTCACAAAATCATGTTTCTGTTTGATCGGGTGTTCCAAAAAATTGAAATTGTGAAAAATACACTCCTTGCATTTTTCTGGACTTTTGATATTTTTTTAAGGACACTTTTAGCTATATACCTGTACAAAAACATCCAGCTTGATACGAATTTGTTCCAAGTTATAGTGACATTTGAACTAATACTCCTCGACTACAAGAGAAAGTGGTTGCATGATATGATCACAGATCATTGTTGCTATAATATTGCGTGTGACACCAGCTTAGTGGGGAGGGGATTAATTAACTGCCTCTTCTGGCAGCATATCGTGTGTGTTAGCTTATAACTCGGGACTCATGCACTGGTACAGGAAGATTTTAACCTAAAAAGGAATTAATAATGGACGTAAAATAGTTGATGATGATCTACTGCCTTCATTCCAAAAAACAAGATGAAAAATTTCTTGGCTTTAAATCCTTCTGTCCTGGGTGCCCCTAGAGGCCACACAAAGTTGGGTCTGATTCAGCCCACGAGTCCTACGAAAGCACACACACACACACACAAATATTTGTGGCTTATATAGAAAGTGTGTGTGGGTATGTCGTCGTGTGTCTGTCTGCTTTTCTCTATGCAAATGAAACTACCAGTGTTGTCTTACCTCACAATTTAGGTTCAGCATGACCAAGAGATGCAATTAAGGTCAATTTTGAAAAATGAGTGACTCCATTCACTAGTAAACCACTTTAGTATTCTTGTAGATTGGTAGTTTGATGGGGACAGCAACAGAAGAATATTTATACATAAAAAAATAACACTATAGTCTGTAGGACCATCTTGTCAATTAAGCATATACCGAGATGATACTGCTTACTGTCACACCTATTGAATAGAACTAATGGAGTATAAATGCATCAAAGTTAGCACTTATTACCATCACCATTTCAGCCATTTTGTTTAGTGGAAGGCAATTCTCAACAGATGAGCCAGTTCTTGATTTCAGGCATGTATGGGCAAGTTTTCAGGCATGTATGGGCAAGTTTTCCGGCATGTATAAACCAGTTTTCAAGCATGTATGGGCAAGTTTTCAGGCACGTATGGGCAAGTTTTCAGGCATGTACGGGCAAGTTTTCTGGCACGTATGGGCAAGTTTTCAGTCACGTATGGGCAAGTTTTCAGGCACATATGGGCAAGTTTTCAGGCACGTATGGCCAAGTTTTCAGGCATGTATGGACCAGTTTTCAGGCATGTATGGGCAAGTTTTCAGGCATGCATGGGCAAGTTTTCAGTCACGTATGGGCATGTTTTTAGGCATGTATGGGCAAGTTTTCAGGCATGTATAGGCAAGTTTTCAGGCACGTATGGACCAATTTTCAGGCACGTATGGGCAAGTTTTCAGTCATGTGTATGGGCAAGTTTTCAGGCATGTATGGGCAAGTTTTCAGGCACGTATGGGCAAGTTTTCAGGCATGTATGGGCAAGTTTTCAGGCATGTATGGGCAAGTTTTCAGGCACGTATGGGCAAGTTTTCAGGTACGTATGGGCAAGTTTTCAGGCATGTATGGGCAAGTTTTCAGGCACGTATGGGCAAGTTTTCAGGCACGTATGGGCAAGTTTTCATGCACGTATGGGCAAGTTTTCAGGCACGTATGGGCAAGTTTTCAGTCATGTATGGGCAAGCTTTCAGGTATGTATGGGCAAGTTTTCAGTCATGCATGGGCAAGCTTTCAGGTATGTATGGGCAAGTTTTCAGGCAGGCACGTATGGGCAAGTTTTCAGGCACGTATGGGTAAAGGTCTGACAGTATGCATGTCACAAATGAGGGTAATATCAGCTGCATCTAGTGATATTTCCCTCAGGGCAAGGGAGGTACTTCAGCTGGAGAAGGCTGAATTCTGGGTCTCCCTTCTGGGTGAGTTCCAGGGCTTGGAAACAATGGTTGTAGAGTCATTGCAATTGAGGGCACTGACTACTAACCAAGACAAAGCATTTGCAGTAAATTTCCCTTTGTCTTTGATGAAACAAATATCTGAAGTAATTTGAGATGAAATTGGGTTGATGAATCTGTCTCAGTAAGTGCTGATCTGCTCAGGCACCTAAGGTGATTATGAGGAGCTTGTGGTTAGTGTGAACATTCTTTCAATGAAATGCCTGAAGTGATGCCCAGATATATGTATGGTCCTGTCCAAAGTTCTGTATCACATTTCCAATGGCTTCACTTTTTGGAGAAGGAGGAGATGACGGACCACACTCTATAATCCCTGCTGGAGGACATCTACCATGGCTACGCCACAGGACATCACATAGTAGGGAGGAAAACTCTGGGTCCAGTTTCTCTGGAAGGAACCCTTGTAGTAAGAACTGCTTTGCCTTTGGAAGAATTGGATCTGTCCATGTCCACCGTTGCTGGCAATTATTGTTGCAAATAGATAAACAATAAGATGAACGATCTTGTGTCATTACTTTCAGCTGACATCAACTACTCCCTTAAGACTCGAGTATTTGGTTGAAGCTCACAGGTACTAAAAACAAAGAGTTGATTTATAAAGAGGATCTCTAGAGAACATGATCGGCTGTGAGGCCTCACATGTGATGTTGTAAATCATCTTGACAGAAAATTGATAGCCAGTCTCCTTCTAGGTTGGGCCCACTTCTTTTCTGCTGGGGTTGTGTTTTTAATGTGTGAGAAGCCAAAACTATTTTGGACGCTCTTGTCAATCATTAAGCATTTTTGTCTTTTCATAAGTCGTCTTTTTCAGCCAGCAAGTGAGAAGTTGAATGGTGTCATGACTCACCTCACATACAAGATGGTCATGATGAGAGGTTGAATGGTGTCATGACTCACCTCACATACAAGATGGTCATGATGAGAGGTTGAATGGTGTCATGACTCACCTCACATACAAGATGGTCATGATGAGAGGTTGAATGGTGTCATGACTCACCTCACATACAAGATGGTCATGATGAGAGGTTGAATGGTGGCATGACTCACCTCACATACAAGATGGTCATGATGAGAGGTTGAATGGTGTCATGACTCACCTCACATACAAGATGGTCATGATGTGAGGTTGAATGGTGGCATGACACACCTCACATACAAGATGGTCATGATGAGAGGTTGAATGGTGTCATGACTCACCTCACATACAAGATGGTCATGATGAGAGGTTGAATGGTGTCACGACTCACCTCACATACAAGATGGTCATGATGAGAGGTTGAATGGTGTCACGACTCACCTCACATACAAGATGGTCATGATGAGAGGTTGAATGGTGTCACGACTCACCTCACATACAAGATGGTCATGATGAGAAGTTGAATGGTGTCACGACTCACCTCACATACAAGATGGTCATGATGAGAGGTTGAATGGTGTCACGACTCACCTCACATACAAGATGGTCATGATGAGAGGTTTAATGGTGTCCTCACCTCACATACAAGATGGTCATGATGAGAGGTTGAATGGTGTCCTAACCTCACATACAAGATGGTCATGATGAGAGGTTGAATGGTGTCATGACTCACCTCACATACAAGATGGTCATGATGAGAGGTTGAATGGTGTCACGACTCACCTCACATACAAGATGGTTATGATGAGAGGTTGAATGGTGTCATGACCTCACCTCACATACAAGATGGTCATGATGAGAGGTTGAATAGTGTCCTCACCTCACATACAAGATGGTCATGATAAGAGGTTGAATGGTGTCATGACTCACCTCACATACAAGATGGTCATGATGAGAGGTTGAATGGTGTCATGACTCACCTCACATACAAGATGGTCATGAATCATCTCATTCCATTTGTACCCATAACTACAGTGTTCACTGCTTTCTTAGTGCTGCAATGTAAGATGCAGTAGACACTTTTGGAGCTCTGATCCTCTAGTATTGAACTGAAACCTTGTAATTATGATGGACAGCTTAGGGTCATAAAAATCCTTGTCATCGCAGCTGATCTTCTCCAGTTGAGTGAAGGTAAGAAGGCTAGCAATAGAATAGACATCCTTTCATCTGCTACTCAATTTACTTCAAAGTACTATAGCCGCAAAATTCCAGTCAACTTTGCTGGGGTTAAAAGTTGACAATACCATTAGTCGCCATAGGTCAAAAGTGTTATCAGTTGTTGTAACCTAGACAACAGTTAAGACCTGGGTTTTCTGCATGCTTTTTTGACTGATTTTTATACAACTAACAGATGACAAAAGTGTGCTAGTAGCAACAAAAGAAACACAATGATGACGACATATCATGATGTCATAATGATGTAATAAAAGTTTATAGTGATGTAATAGATCATAGTTATGACAACTGTAGGTGTGCACATACACCAGACTCTGTGATACTAGGTGTGCACATACACCAGATCCCTGATATCACACTTGTCATATGTATGCAGTAAAGCTTAAACAAGCTGCACACAGCATTAGACCATTACTGCCAAATAGCACAGACCTAAATATAGCCAAAACTAAATTAACAGCACAGAGGTCTTGCCTGAAACAGGTGTGTCTGCTTCCTGATAATAGAACAGGATTGCTTGTCTGCCATTAGCCTCAAATAATTCATCAAAGAGATCCAGCTACAAATGTAAGAGAGATACTCTATACTACAGAAGAAGACACATATAATATATCAAGTTGTCATGCAGGTGATTTTAATGCACACATGGGTCAGGGTCAGAGCAGTCAACAAACAGGAATGGTAAGAGGTTGTTGGATCTGTTTGGGGTGTGCAATTTGAGTATCTGGAATAATGCAGTTGAAAGTGGACATGGAAGATGAGAGAAAGGAGGTCAGTTGTAGATTATATCTGCTGTCAAAGAGGTTAATTATGGATATAATGAGTGGAGAACTTCATCTAGGATCAGACCACAAATTAATGTGTCATGAGAATAGGAAGATTGGAGGAAAGAACAAGTGATCGACTCTTTAAATGAAAAGTTGCTTGAAGGATGGATTGGGAAGAATACCAACAGGTAGTGATCGGGTGTTTCAGAGGCTGGGTGGCATGAGTGGCAGTGCTAGGGATGGGAGGCATGAGTGGCAGTGCTAGGGATGGGTGGCATGAGTGGCAGTGCTAGGGATGGGAGGCATGAGTGGCAGTGCTAGGGATGGGAGGCATGAGTGGCAGTGCTAGGGATGGGAGGCATGAGTGGCAGTGCTAGGGATGGGAGGCATGAGTGGCAGTGCTAGGGATGGGAGGCATGAGTGGCAGTGCTAGGGATGGGTGGCATGAGTGGCAGTGCTAGGGATGGGAGGCATGAGTGGCAGTGCTAGGGATGGGTGGCATGAGTGGCAGTGCTAGGGATGGGTGGCATGAGTGGCAGTGCTAGGGATGGGTGGCATGAGTGGCAGTGCTAGGGATGGGTGGCATGAGTGGCAGTGCTAGGGATGGGAGGCATGAGTGGCAGTGCTAGGGATGGGTGGCATGAGTGGCAGTGCTAGTGGCATGAGTGGCAGTGCTAGGGATGGGAGGCGTGAGTGGCAGTGCTAGGGATGGGTGGCATGAGTGGCAGTGCTAGTGGCATGAGTGGCAGTGCTAGGGATGGGAGGCATGAGTGGCAGTGCTAGGGATGGGTGGCATGAGTGGCAGTGCTAGGGATGGGTGGCATGAGTGGCAGTGCTAGGGATGGGTGGCATGAGTGGCAGTGCTAGGGATGGGAGGCATGAGTGGCAGTGCTAGGGATGGGTGGCATGAGTGGCAGTGCTAGGGATGGGTGGCATGAGTGGCAGTGCTAGTGGCATGAGTGGCAGTGCTAGGGATGGGTGGCATGAGTGGCAGTGCTAGGGATGGGTGGCGTGAGTGGCAGTGCTAGGGATGGGTGGCATGAGTGGCAGTGCTAGTGGCATGAGTGGCAGTGCTAGGGATGGGAGGCATGAGTGGCAGTGCTAGGGATGGGTGGCATGAGTGGCAGTGCTAGGGATGGGAGGCATGAGTGGCAGTGCTAGGGATGGGAGGCATGAGTGGCAGTGCTAGGGATGGGAGGCATGAGTGGCAGTGCTAGGGATGGGTGGCATGAGTGGCAGTGCTAGGGATGGGTGGCATGAGTGGCAGTGCTAGGGATGGGTGGCATGAGTGGCAGTGCTAGGGATGGGTGGCATGAGTGGCAGTGCTAGGGATGGGAGGCATGAGTGGCAGTGCTAGGGATGGGAGGCATGAGTGGCAGTGCTAGGGATTGGTGGCATGAGTGCAGTGCTAGGGATGGGTGGCATGAGTGGCAGTGCTAGGGATGGGTGGCATGAGTGGCAGTGCTAGGGATGGGTGGCATGAGTGGCAGTGCTAGGGATGGGAGGCATGAGTGGCAGTGCTAGGGATGGGTGGCATGAGTGGCAGTGCTAGGGATGGGTGGCATGAGTGGCAGTGCTAGTGGCATGCGTGGCAGTGCTAGGGATGGGAGGCGTGAGTGGCAGTGCTAGGGATGGGAGGCATGAGTGCAGTGCTAGTGGTATGAGTGGCAGTGCTAGGGATGGGTGGCATGAGTGGCAGTGCTAGGGATGGGTGGCATGAGTGGCAGTGCTAGGGATGGGTGGCATGAGTGGCAGTGCTAGGGATGGGAGGCATGAGTGGCAGTGCTAGGGATGGGTGGCATGAGTGGCAGTGCTAGGGATGGGAGGCATGAGTGGCAGTGCTAGGGATGGGTGGCATGAGTGGCAGTGCTAGGGATGGGTGGCATGAGTGGCAGTGCTAGGGATGGGTGGCATGAGTGGCAGTGCTAGGGATGGGAGGCATGAGTGGCAGTGCTAGGGATGGGTGGCATGAGTGGCAGTGCTAGGGATGGGTGGCATGAGTGGCAGTGCTAGGGATGGGTGGCATGAGTGGCAGTGCTAGGGATGGGTGGCATGAGTGGCAGTGCTAGGGATGGGAGGCATGAGTGGCAGTGCTAGGGATGGGAGGCATGAGTGGCAGTGCTAGGGATGGGAGGCATGAGTGGCAGTGCTAGGGATGGGTGGCATGAGTGGCAGTGCTAGGGATGGGAGGCATGAGTGGCAGTGCTAGGGATGGGTGGCATGAGTGGCAGTGCTAGTGGCATGAGTGGCAGTGCTAGGGATGGGAGGCATGAGTGGCAGTGCTAGGGATGGGTGGCATGAGTGGCAGTGCTAGGGATGGGTGGCATGAGTGGCAGTGCTAGTGGCATGAGTGGCAGTGCTAGGGATGGGTGGCATGATGGCAGTGCTAGGGATGGGTGGCATGAGTGGCAGTGCTAGGGATGGGTGGCATGAGTGCAGTGCTAGGGATGGGAGGCATGAGTGGCAGTGCTAGGGATGGGAGGCATGAGTGGCAGTGCTAGGGATGGGTGGCATGAGTGGCAGTGCTAGGGATGGGAGGCATGAGTGGCAGTGCTAGGGATGGGTGGCATGAGTGGCAGTGCTAGGGATGGGAGGCGTGAGTGGCAGTGCTAGGGATGGGTGGCATGAGTGGCAGTGCTAGGGATGGGAGGCATGAGTGGCAGTGCTAGGGATGGGTGGCATGAGTGGCAGTGCTAGGGATGGGTGGCATGAGTGGCAGTGCTAGGGATGGGAGGCATGAGTGGCAGTGCTAGGGATGGGAGGCATGAGTGGCAGTGCTAGGGATGGGTGGCATGAGTGGCAGTGCTAGGGATGGGAGGCATGAGTGGCAGTGCTAGGCATGAGTGGCAGTGCTAGGGAAGGGAAAGGACAGAGAAGGTGGACAACAAATTAGGGAACTGTGGAGACACATTGTGCCTTGGGCGGCTGAGTTGGGTACAGGGAGAAAAAAATAGCAGACAGATCTAAGGGCTGGTAGTCTCATGAGATTGAAGTAGCCATCCAAGCCTGACAAGTATCCTGTAGGAAGCTTAGAGAGTCTTGGAGTGACAATGTAGGTGAAGAAAGATTATTCCGGCAGTGGGAGGAGTATGAGTGCAAGAAGACGTGTGAAGAGGTTGATTAGATGAGACTGAGCAATAGAAACGCTTTTAAACAGCAAGGAGGGACTAGCTGTAAGTCATTTTGGACGGACTTCAAGAACAAATGTCAAGTTCAGAGAGTGCGAGAGGGAAATGAGGTCACAGTGGAGCAGAGGAAGGATGTGCTGGAGGTATTGGCCAAGCCATTGGAAGAGTAGGAAGTGTGTCCAGCTCAGGGGAGGATGTTCCAATTGATAGCCATAAGCTAAAGTGAACTGGAAGGTGCAGCGGGTTGAATTCCAGGAGATGGACAATATTGTGAAGGGGGGCAAGACTCGTGGTCCTGATGGCATAATTAATGAGATGTTGAAGTGTGATGGGAATAAGAAGGTGGAAGTGTTATGTTCTGTAGTTAATTTTATGGTGGAGTCTTAAGTATTAACCAGATGATTGAGACAGAGTTATATTGCGCCACTCTTTAAAGCTGGGGATGAGGAGGTGGCTGGTAATTACAGAGGGATAGCTCTGGGGAGTGTGGCAAAAGTGATGGCAAGAATGTTGGCGGGTGGGCTCAGTAGGTTTGCAGAGAACTGAAGTATATACTAACAGAGGGTCAGGGTGGATTTAGGCTAGGGAGAGGATATCTGACCCGTTCCTTTTGTTGAGGTATGTGTGTGACATAATGAGGTCACAAGGGCGACAGACATTTCTGACATTTCTGAATGTAAGCAAGGCATATGATACTGTGTGGAGAGAAAGATTGTGGGTAACGATGAGAGGAGCTCAGGAAGAATTTTTCAACGTGTGCAAATGCTTGTATGAAGGAGTTCAGTCAAGTGTGTTGTTAGGTGGAGAGGCCAGGAGGTTTGAAATTCAGGACTAGACCAGATTGTCCTTTGTCACCAGTTCTCTATAGTATGTATGTGATGGGATTCTTGAAGGATTTGGAGGCAAAAGAGTTAGGATTGAAGTGGAACGATCATGGTGTGGCGGGTTGTTGTATGCAGATGATATTGTACTCGTTAGCAAGAGTTCAGGTAAAGTTACAAGTGATGTTGGGTATGGTGGGGGAGTATGCAATGAAGTGGAGATTTAATAGGAGAAGAGTAAGTCAATGATGGTCATGGAAAGTGTAGTGGACGAGAGCGGAAGATTAGTGAGGAGAGAATGGAGAATGTGGAAATTTTCAAATACCTTGGAGTGTGGTTTGACAGGTGGATGAGAGGAAATGCTCACTTGGAGAAGATGAGGGAAAAGGCAGAGAAATGGAGGGCGAAAATTGTTTATATGAGCAGGGTGAACAGATAGATGGAGACAGTAGAGGTAAACTAATATGGGCATTGCCAGCTAGGCTATGTCTAGAACATGAATCTGAAATGTGGGACAGGAGGGAAGAGGGCCTGCAAGAATTTGGAAAGAATTCAAGAGAACATTGGTAGGAAACTGGTTGGAGGTTGCAAGGTAGACAGTAAGAGGGGACCTCGGCTGGAGGAGGCTGGATGAGATAAGGGAAGAAAAGAAAGTGTTATTTGGATGGAGATTGAAGAGAATGAGTGAAGATAGGCTAGTGAAAAAAGTTGTGGCATTGTCCAGGTTGGTGAAGAGTTTTATGAGCTGAAAAAGAAGTTTGGGGGTTGGGGAGGCGGGGGAGAGAGTTGGAGATAGTAGGCTCAAGTGCAACATGGAGGAATTGTGTAAGGGATTTTCATAAGGAAGCATGGCTGGAAGAGGTGGTACAGAAATCCAGCCTCAAGTGATATAAATTAGCTAAAGAAGAATTTGGACAAGAAAGATATGTGAGAGGATTCAGTAACACAGAGAAGTGAGGCTGAGATTATGTTAAGGACAGGATCAGCGGGACTCCTGGGTGACAAGGTGAGGTATGGTATGTGTGAGGATGGTGGATGTGAGCTATGTGATGAAGGTGAGGTATGGTATGAGTGAGGATGGTGGATGTGAGCTATGTGATGAAGGTGAGGTGAGGATGGTGGATGTGAGCTATGTGATGAAGGTGTGGTGTGGTATGTGTGAGGATGGTGGATGTGAGCTATGTGATGAAGGTGAGGTGTGGTATGTGTGAGGATGGTGGATGTGAGCTATGTGATGAAGGTGAGGTGTGGTATGTGTGAGGATGGTGGATGTGAGCTATGTGATGAAGGTGAGGTGTGGTATGTGTGAGGATGGTGGATGTGAGCTATGTGATGAAGGTTAGGTATGGTATGTGCTATGTGATGAAGGTTTTTTTCCATTCATTCATTCATTAATATTTAATGTGAAGAATGTACTGAAAGCATAACGGCAAGGTCTGCTGATAGTCTATTAAATTAAGTGACAATAACAACATTAATATTAACAAGTACTTATTTAATGGTTGACTTAAAGTTAGTTATGCTAGAGGAATGCAGACATTTACTGTAGGGGCATTGATAGTGGTAGGTACATGAGTCAACTGGATTGAAGTTCTGATGGAAGTGTGTCCATAGGAATTTGGTTATGTGCAATTTGATGGTCTTGAGGGAAGATCTCAGGTCGATTGGAGGAAGAGAATTCCAAAGGCGAGGAATACGATTAAAATAAAAATGTCTAGATGAATAATTAGTTGGTGCTGTAGTGTGTTGAAGTTTGTAGTGAGAGGAAGACCTAGTGTTGGAGTTCGAGAAGGAGACAAATGCAGTGATACAGAAGTGTTGTGTAGGATGTTTCAAACTTTTAAGGAAAAAGAGGATGTCACAGAATTCGAAATAATACATAAACGGAAGAATATTATGAAGACGTGATTTGTAGTCTGCGGGGAAGTCATTTAGAATGAATTTAGATGCTAGTTTTTGGACTCTTTCAAGCACTAGAATATCCTTGATTTGATGAGGTCTCCAGATCAGGGAGCGATACAACAGATGTGAGCGAACTAGTGATAGATGGAGCTGTCTCTTAGCAGTTATGGAGTTGCAATTGAAGGTTCTTCTAATCATGCCAAGAGATCTATAGGCTTTTGAGATAATGTGCTAGTAATGCTTTGACCAAGTGAGGTTACTGGACATAATTACCCCAAGATCCTTATAATGATCAGAAGAAGAAATGGTGGAGTTATTTATACTATAGGTGTGTAGGGTGGTAGAAAGAAAACGCACTTCCCTTCATTAAAAGGCATATTCCAGATTTTGGCCCAGACACTAATAGCATTTAGGTCATTCTGGAGATTAAGTATGTCGGAAGGAGAAGTTATGCCCTTTAAAGTTTTGGTATCATCAGCGAAAAGAAGAACTTGGGAGGATAAGACTGAGAGAGGCAGATCGTTGATAAAAATAATAAATAAAAGAGGTCCGAGTATGCTACCCTGGGGAACCCCAGAGAGAACTGGAAGTAGACCTGACTGATGACCGTTGATGGAGACACATTGTTGTCTATTTGACAAGTAGGCTTGGAACCACATCCAGAGGTTACCAGTAACCAGAAGACCACAGTTTTAGTAACAGCTCAGGGTGAGAAACTTTATTGAAGGCCTTTTTAAGGTCGAGATATATGGTGTCAGTAAAAGCGTGGTTGCCGTTTGAACTATAGATGGAATCCAAAAAGATTAGGAGTTGCTGGATCGAGGAGCGGTTTCTGAGAAAACCAAATTGATGTTTAGAAATAACTGTGTTTAATATAATTGTATATGATACAATATATGATACGCTCAAGGATCTTAGATGTACAGCTCAATATAGAAATAGGTCTATAGTTACTGATAGAGCCTTATCACCAGATTTGAAGATTGGAGTGTTTTCCATGCTGTGGGGATATTTTTTTGAGTAATGCACTTGGTGAATAGGTGATGAAGAGGGCTACAGATGGCTGTGGAACAATACTTGAGAAAGATAGGACCAATACCATCAGGACCAGAAGATTTAGAAGTATCAAGGGAACAGAGAACCTCATATATATCTGATTCTGATATTTCAAGGTCATTTAGTGTTGAACTTGGTGTAGATAGTGATGAGGTGGGAGGTAAAACAAAGGAGGTGACTGAGAAAACTGAATGAAAGTAGCTATTGAATTGGGAAGCGTTCTTACTATCCGTAGAGGCTGGTGTGGAGTCTAAATACACAGTAGGAGGGAAAGTTGGTTGTTTTGAAAGTGATTTGATGTAGCTGTAGATCTTATTTGAGTTACTGTGTGCGTAAGTACAAATTCAAAATCAGATTTGGCAATAGCCATTTTGTCTTGTAGGAGAGATTCTGCATGCATAAGTTTGAAGCTATTTGAAGTAGAGGGACCTTCTTGTGGATTTTACGTAGGGTGTCAATACAATTTAAATCATGTCTGATATCAGGGGTGAACCATTTGGGAGCTTGGGAAGATTTGATCTTGACATTGGGTATGAAGAGCTGTGCAGAGTCCATAAAGGTTTGTTTGAGATGTGTCCAAATGTTATCAAGGTTACTGTTAGAGTAGAAATGACAGAAGTCATACTCTAGGAGGTAGGAAGAAAGACCAGTCCAGTTTGCCTTGGAGTAATGGAGTATATTATATTGGGGCTGCGTATTTCTTTTAGGAGGACTGGAAGACGGAATACAGAACGTGATTTTGAAGTGATCTGAGGTAAGTCGACTGTTTTGAAAGCTGTCAATTGAGAGATCACAGATAAGGTCACTGTCATTACTGAGAATAAGGTCTAGAATATTACCCCTAACGTGAGTAGGGTGGGTGAGGAACTGGGATAGGTTGTGTCGGAATACAATGTCGCAGAATAGGTTGGAGTAAGAATTTAGGCCTGAAAGTTGATCCCAATCTATGTCTGGGAAATTGAAATCACCTGGGAGGATGATCTTGGCGTCGAGTGATAGAAGGTGATTTAGAAAGTTAAATAGGTTTATCTAATAGGTTGAATTTGCATTTGGAGGGCAGTAAATAAGTGAAAGAATGAGAGGAGTTTTGAGTTCAAGTTTGACAGTGGCTACTTCTAAGTTTGGAGGTGAGGTGATTTGGATAGAGATACGGGTCGCTAACATCACACACACACCTCGCGACGATCTATCAGTATGAAGAATACTGTATCCAGCTGGGAGTATTTCTTTGTCTAGAATGAAGTCAGAGAGCCATGTTTCTGTTATGGCAATAATGCTGAAGGATGATGTGTAAACAAAGGCTTGAAAGTTTAATGGTAAGGCTACGTGCATTCCAATGTTTTAAATAGTCAATTGGGTGTAGTGGGGTCTCTATCATGGGAGAGCTGGGCACTGACAGATGCAGTTGATGTGTTAGGCAGATGATACTGTCAGGCAGGGCAATTGGGTAGGGTTGAGGAATAAGATGTGGACAAAAGACATTTGCATGGTTAAGTTTATAATGAATTTAGCATGATTGGTCTAGGCTTTGCCAAATCCGCATTGTATTTACCTAATCTGTACTGATCTTTTTATTGCTTGGGAGCATTGAGTACCACCCAGAGTAGAGATGACTGAAGCAACACTGGTCAAGTCCTGTGACCGGCGCAAAGATTTTTGTGTACCTGTCTTACATTCATCTATCCTAAATTTCTGATCTTGATGATTGGGAACGACTGACTTGGATGAGTTGGCCTGAGTAACTTCATGGATAAATGGGCGCCGAGTTTGTAGCTTTAGCAGGAGCAGAATCTTCTATTGCAGTAATCTCCAAGGCGATCTGAATATCTGAGGCAGGTTTCGTGTAGCTGGACGTTAAAATGAGTTCACTGACTTGCTTCTTGAGGTTAGATAGCTCTTCCTGCTCCGAAGATAACTGTTTGGATAGAATTCCAACCACCTCTCTGAGGGAGTTTCACTCTATCTCTTATTTATCAAATTTACACTTAAGGCAAAAGAAAGGAGTTTTAGAGTTGCCCATATGGTGATCTTGGATAGGCCAGCACACATGGAGCCAGGAGGCACAATTTCCTTCGCACTGGACACTTCTTGACCCATACCCGCAGCTTCCACTATAACCTTTTCACATGTTGGACATATAATGTTAACAGGACCTGGTTGGTTTCTACATCTCCAGATAGTAGAAGCAGTAGGCAGCCAACATTAGTCAAAGTTGGGGCGGATGAACGGGAGAGACGATGACGATGATAGCGGACACGTTATTGGGTGTTGTTTAGGGGATGAGAACGATTGGTGTAGAGGTGAAGAGAAATGTGGAGTGTAGGCAATTTGGATGGCGAGAGGTAGAGATTTGGCTCTGATAAGAGCCGGTAGGAAGAGCTTAGCCTGAGCATAAGCATAAGCATAGGGGAAAACAAGATAGGCATGTTCGGCTTAGCTCTTCTGCATGATAACAACATAGCGATGTGAGGCAGAAGACTTACAATGTAGTGATATGGCACAGAAGACCTACAACGTAGCGGTGCAGCTGTGGAAGACAGCTGCTGAATGTGGAGTCACTGCAACCCACATTGTATATAGGTGAGGTGTGGTATGTGTGAGGATGGTGGATGTGAGCTATGTGATGAAGGTGAGTTGTGGTATGTGTGAGGATGGTGGATGTGAGCTATGTGATGAAGGTGAGGTGTGGTATGTGTGAGGATGGTGGATGTGAGCTATGTGATGAAGGTGTTGTGGAAGATAAATTATTGTTGTACTGTGGGAAGTTTGCTGGTGATAGAGAAGAAGATTATTGTATATGGTTGAGGGCATTGAAGGGTCTGAAGAGTGAGTGGTAGAACAGAGAAATGAAGATCATGAAGTGAGAGTAGGCCTAATGTTTGGTAGATGAGTAGCAGGAGTGAAGGAAGAGGTGTTGGATAGGGGATAATGGGAAGTGTGTTGATGTTTGGCACCTAGCCTCCCATGATGTCCTATGTCTTTGGACTCCCTCCATCATCTACCCAAAACAAACTCTTTGAAATTCACTCTGCTCTTTGTAATCATTATTTTGCTGTAATAATAGTTCATTCATGTTTTTTCTCCAGTAGTCCTTGACATTCATTGTTTGTATGTATTAGTATGGCCTATCTCAAGGCTCAACAGAACAATTAAATTGTCATATACACACACAGTGAGAGCAGCAACAACACCTACATAACCTGATTATCAGCTGATGAAATTACTATGAAGTTTCTCTTCCAATCTGTATTGTTCTGATTGCCCTGATGAAGATCAGAAATCGCAAACGAAAATGGGAACCTTTAGTAACTATATACGTAACTTATCTATGTATTAACCTGAGTGCCCTCTAACATGAAATCCTCCACCACAGTCATGGCCAGACCCAGTCTGTCAGCCACAATGTCAAGGATGTAGCGATGTCGGGCATCCATCCTACTTCGCTGCCGCTCTCCCAAGGCCTTGGCTTGGTTCTGCAATGTTGTTGTGGCGTCATTGCGCATAGACTTCTGTGTCATATAAACTGAACTCATTGTGCACAAGGATACACTATTATATTTCAGCCATCGCTAGCTAGCTGGTTGCTAGCTTGGTGATTGCAGTAATAGCAACACTTCATATCCTAGCAACTGATTATCACTCGAGTGTGAAATAAGTGACTACAACAATAATTCTCAACGAACTTTCTGTTGACCTATGGATAGCTGCAGTTTATAAACTTGAATTTGCTCACTCGACGTTTCGGCCTGATACGCTAACCTTCATGGGAATAATAAGTTTAATTGAGCTTTGAGATACCATAGGCCTCACTAAGTACATAGCTCATCACTAAGTACATAGCTGGTGAAGGATAGAGCGAGTGACTTGATTACATCGTACCTACAAGCAGATTCTCTTCCTCTCAGCAACTTTATGTCTCAAGCACACATGGACAATGTAGCGCGGTTTTTCATTGTTACACAGTTCTGTTGTATGGAGAGCTGAGGAATGATCTTTGGTCCCCTCCCCCCCTCCTTGAGCAGCGGACACTCGTAATTTAATATTGTGGATAATTATATTAATTATAGATTGTTATTAGGTTGGTTACTAAACAGTCCCACACTGTGCTGTAATATATATGTGATGGCCTTAACAGGCTCA
This sequence comes from Cladorhizidae sp. MBARI D1340-BT2, assembly GCA_028752905.1. Classification (NCBI taxonomy): domain Eukaryota; kingdom Metazoa; phylum Porifera; class Demospongiae; order Poecilosclerida; family Cladorhizidae; species Cladorhizidae sp. MBARI D1340-BT2. The sequence goes on from JAQNBH010000011.1 coordinate 54,978,300, forward strand.
GCAATAGCAAGATTAAATCATGTGAGGGGATTCTCAGTTGGAAGATGAGCTAGAAAGTCTACTAGTGTCTCAAAAATGGCATATAGTGACCACATAAGCAGTATGGCCTTTTACACCTGAGGTGGTCAGCAGAAAATAACGAGAGACAATTGTATACAATCGTGATGAAGTGCATAAAACAGGCGTTTATTTACTCGAATATAAGTCGCGACTTGTATTTATTTCAGCCAAATCAAGTTGCGAACTTCAAGCATTGCAGTGCCAAGCCAGTCTCCTGACGCAAAATTTTTGGCCGAGTCATTGTGGTTGTAATAGAGTTCCTAAATCACTATCGTTATCTACAATGAGTTCGTTATGTTCGATCTGTTCTTCATCCTCTTCGTCAGGGAAGCAAATGGGTTTTCTCCTGGGATAGCTACTTTATAGTCTTTGAGGCAGTGAACTTCCCCATCTTCAGACCCGTTCACCTTCACAGTGATGCAACTCGGCAGTATGATAAACGACTGAGCGTGTGCAAGAGCGGTGCTGTAATTAACTTGGTGTGCTACATTTGGAGTGCGTCTTTAAGAGCGACTTTTATTCCGTGTGCGATGTGACACAACTGTAGGCAATTTGTATATTGATCAGCTTAAAGGTAGTACAAGTAACTTGGGTTCCTCTAAGTGTGTATTGCACAATGATAGCTGGTGCACACCATCGAGTTTGAAACGATTAGTGGGAAATCTAAAAACAGAAATTGGAAGAAGTCGCTTGTCACAATGGTATGCTGTTGTCCACCATTTTAGAACACCTTGTTGACAAGCCTTGCACTTCTGTGTCTGGCAAGTCTAAGTCTTGCACTTCCATTTCTGCCTCTTGTTCAGATGCTTTAACTTCTAGCTCTGGCCTCTTAATTAATCCTGTCCTAGCATTTATTAAAGCTTATAGATTGAGGGGTGATGCTGCACATCTTAAAAACTTAATATCAAACCGTTTTGATCATTCACAGTTGACCAGTGCTCTCAAATTAATATAAATCGATATGGGATTTTTGTCGTTCTGATATAGATACGATTGGTTTGAAATTTGTAAATCGCCGGTCCTCAGATAAATCTCAGTTATTTGAAGTCATTCTTTCTGATTTACTCAACGTGGTCGACAAACTTGATCTTGTAGGCAAGCTACCATTGGTGTTCTGTGAAGCCAATGATCTTTTGACTTTACCTTCTTTGGAACCTGTTTCCAAACGACAGAAACACTAAATCCATTGATTTGTTAGCTGAGTCGGTAGAAAAGTTACCCAACTGTTGTTTCTTGAGAAAACTTCTGCTGGCTTTGAATCTCTGAAATCACTGGTTGAGTCAGCTCAGCAACTCAAGGATCAATATGAAGTCTGTTGTTGACACTTCTTCTACTGTTGATGGTGCCTCTCAAAGTGGCACTATCAAAAAAACAATCGGTCTTCTGGTGTGTTGAAGAATGTTGTGAAGGACTCTATTTCACATACTCATGGCGGTTGAATATTGTCTTGTTTGGTGTACCTGAGAAGGATAATCTTAATGAGACTAATTCTATTGTTGATGATATCTTGTTCTATCTTGCTGGGCGATCAGTTTCCTTCAATGATGCCTTTCGCTTGGGATGTTTTAATCCTAGCTTTGATTCTCCTCCACGTCCATTGTTGGTAACTGCATCATTGTTGGTAAAGCTATGCAGTGTCTGGGATAGGAGGATAGTCCTTGCTTCTAGAAGAATTAAGAGACACCAAGAATTTTTGTTCGTGGGGATCTTTCTCCTGAATTACGTATAGCTCAAGCCAACAAGCGTAAAGAACAAAAATCTAGTGCAGAGTCTTCTGCTAAGAATGCACTATTGTCACACTGATACATTGTCACACTCTAATACACTCTAACTCTTCCACAACTTTAAGCTCTACTTTCCAGCCACTCTCTACAGTTGTTTTTGATTCGGTGCCTGTTTCAGAATCTCCTATTTCCTCATGAATGATTCTGAGTTACATGTTTTAAGTTATAACTGTAGAGGCTGGAAGTCTAATTCCACCTTCGTTAATTCATTATTAGTTAAATGTGACATTTGTTTTGTACAAGAGCGTTGGCTTTTCAGTGAGCAACTCTCTGATTTAGACATTAGTTCTATTTTTTGTTCATTGGGCGTAAGTGGCATGGACAGTAGTGAACTAATTGTTGGAAGGCCATATGGTGGTTACGGTATTTTATATCGGAAATCTCTCATTCCTATTGTAACTAGACTTGATTCTAATTCCACACATTTCTGTGCACTCATCACTTTTTGTCTGTGTTTATTTACCCACTAATTACAATCTAAGGATTTCTTTTTGGAAACTATTAGTGAACTTACAGGTTTCATTGATTCTCATACTTTTGATAACATTATCATTGCTGTTGATTTTTCTCGTTCATCATATTTTCGTGATTCTTTATGTTCCTTCATGTCTGACTTTAATCTTGATGCTGTTGACCTCACACATAACTCCATTCAGTTTACTTACGAGAGGGATGATAGTTTGGTCAGATCGTAGCCTGATCATATTCTTACACCTAGTCATCTTTCTAACCTTGTAAGTGTGTTCATTCGGCCAACAATTTCTCTCCTCTGTGTTTTTGTTACAGGCTTGCTAGCAGTAACATATATGACAATAACCAGGATTTTGCCTGCAAAGGTTTAAAAATATTGATTGGTATAAAATTACATCATCTGATATTGATTGTTACCATCAAGCAATTAGAGCTGAGTTGGTTCCAGAATTGATAGAATGTTCTTCTGTAGATTGTGTCGATCACAGGCAACACATTGACAACTGCTGTGAAAAACTCTTGTCATGTCTCTCATTTTCTGGTAAAATTTCCAGAAGTGTAAACGTCCTTAAGTAGTTCCTGGTTGGAATGTTCATGTTAGCAGGTTCAGAGAGTCTGCTATACTCTGGAATAGACTGTGGGTTGAAGCTGGTTGTCCCTCTGCTGGTGTTCTATTTGATATTAGGAAACGGACTAAGGCCAAGTACAAGTATGCAGTTAGAAGAGTGAGACGCAGGAAATATAGCATTATCAGCAAGAAGATTCAAACAGCCCTGTTTAACAAGAACACTTGCACATTTTGGAAGGAAGTGAAGAAAGTTAAGGCCTCATCTACCAGTCGTAGACGTGCATGTCCAGTTGTTGATGGTCATTCCAATAATACTGACATAAGCAACAATTTTCGTGCAAAGCTTAGTTCTATCCTAAATAGCTCTGATACTTTGTCTAGCTTGACTCCTCTATCTCCTGTAATGACTTAACCAATGTTGTCATAACACCTACAGTAGTTGCCAAATGTCTGAGGAGACTAGGTAGGGATAAATCTGATGGCACGTGCTTGTCTTCCAATTATCTAATTCTTGCTTCTCCTGTCCTCTGTAATTTTCTCTCTGACTTGTTTTCTGTCATACTTAGGCATGGTTATATGCCAACTGTCTTAAGAAACTGTATCATAGTACCAATACCTAAACCCATGAAGGATCCATCTCTATCAGATAGTTACAGACCTGTTGCATTGGCACCCAACATTAGTAAGGTTCAGGAGATGCATTTTACATCAATATAGCTCTCATTTTCTTACTTCAGACCTTCGGTTTGGCTTCAAGCCAGGTTTTTCCACTGACCTCTGTACTGGAGTTTTGAAGAATGTTGTCTCTTCATACATGCATAATGGTTCCAAGGTGTATGCTTGTTTTTTAGATGCAAGTAAAACATTTGATAGAGTCAACCATGATCTTCTATCTAGAACTTTGTCGAAGAAAAAGCTTCCTGCTGCTATTCTTCGTTTTCTTTTTTCATGGTATAAAGATCAATCTCTCTGTGTTCGTTGGAACTCGATATTATCCTGTGTTTCCAATGGTGTTCGGCAAGGTGGTGTTCTGTCCCCTATTCTGTTCAGTGTATATAGATGAGTTACTCTCTAGACTATCTAAACTTGGCATTGGTTGTCACTTCGGATACCATTTTGTTGGCTGATGACATTGTGCTCTTGGCTCCTTCTCCATCTGGTCTTCGTTGTCTACTGTCAGAGTGTGAGAAGTTTGCAAGTGACTTTGGTCTACTATTTAATGCTAACAAGACTCAGCTTATCTGTTTTTGCTCACATCTAAATTTTACTCTACCTCATGATTCTTTCCACTTTCTAGGTAATACTTTAACTTTCTCTAATTATGTTGATCATCTTGGTCATATTCTTGAATGCACACTAAATGATACAAACGAGAGTCACTAATGCTATATATGTTCTAATTTTATTTTACATACATTTTCATATTGTGATCCAGTTGTTAAAACAAAACTTTTTGATTTACATTGCCTTTCCCTCTATGGTGGGATTCTCTGGAACTTGAGTTGTAAGCAGTTAAAGTCACTTGAAACTGCTTACAACAATATTTTACGAAGAATCTGGAGACTACCTAGTGCCACACCAGAATTCTTCACCTTACAGCTGGTGTGCAGAGTATATATATGTTCCATCCAATCTATGAATCTGCCCAATCTATAGATTATGCTGCACAATCTATGAATGCCCATCTTGCCTGCCAATCAATACACTTCAAAACATGGTAGCATATTAATACCCTTTGCAACAGAGAAACAGAGAAAGTGATGATTGCAACTGAGAGTGTAATGATGTAGAAAAAAGTGATACAGTACTGACATGGACTTGGCAGATAAAGAACTAAGTGATATGGCAAGTGTAGCTAGAGCAAAAAAAGATATTTGCAGAATATTGCTCTGTCAAAAAAGATATAATGCACAGTTTGTAATACCCACGAACACTCGCTATAGTCCGAGAAACTTGCCTCACAAACAGCTCTTCTCCCTTCTTCTCTTTTTGTGGGAGTAGCACGGGCTTTGTAAATTCCCGTCGACACTCCATATTGTGTGGGTGGGTTTGGAGATTTGGCTTGCACACTAGCTCAGCATAACTAGTCGATAATAAGTACTGGTCGATATGTTCCATCCAATCTATGAATCTGTTGCAAAGGGTGTTAATATGCTACCATGTTTTTAAGTGTATTGATTGGCAGGCCATGGATTGGCATTCATAGATTGTGTAGCACAATCTATAGATTGGGCAGATTCATAGATTGGATGGAACATCATATATAACAGACTTATTAATATATTTTCCTCTTTTATTTTTAGATCGTGTTTCTCCGTCTGTCCTCTTATTAAATATATTTTTACAGCTTCCTCTCAACTTGTAACTATATACTTCTATCGGATTTAATAAATTTTGCAAATTTCAGTTTATCATGCTGATGACTATATTTGTGCTGATTTTGTCCGTAATTTAAGATATGAATAGGCTAAACTTGGATCTACCAAACGTATTATTTTTTGTTGTGATTAAAATGTATATTTATGTATGCTATATGTACACCTAGATTGGTGTGTTTCATGAAATTATTATTATTATTATTATTATTATTCGAGTGAAATACTGTGTCGTCTCTACGTTTATCTTTCGCTCGGCGCAAATTCTGTTGACCATGCCCACTTATTTTGTGACCATAGACATTTTGCAGCATGCTGATGATGCTGATTTGAAGTAGTAGAAGTAGTACTTGACTTGAGACTCTCATCATAATCTATCAGGGCAGGAGAGAGAACACATGGAGAAGTGCTGAGGGTGTATAATGCTTTATGATCCAATCTGCGCTGATGAAGACCGTTGAAACGTCTTAAAAAGATTTATAATCTTCAATTAAGGAAACAGAACAATTAAATTATTGAATATAATTTAATAAAGATAAATCTCTTGAAGTATGACGTCAGTTGAGAGTAATCGTACAAATAAACAAGGCTGAGCTACTTCCCGGCAACCCCTCACCACCTGGTCATGTGGCGTGCTTCCAGAAGTCCTGGGATGCGTGTGTCAAAGTGTGGCATCTTTGTTGCAGAATGCAATTTGACTTGAGCCTGTTTGATCTTAAGAATCCGTGTAGTAGTGATATAGAGACCCCCATTCCCATATCACAGGGATTTGGGGATGGGAGTCCCCATATTACTAGGGTTATGGCGACACCAGGTGCCTCAAATCCCTAGTAGTGATATGGGGACAAGTCAGTGATCCCCCCCAAATATATATCAGGTGAGTAAATTTCAAGTTGATTGAGAAAGTTATATATATATATATATATAGCATCTACATTATGTCATCTACATTATGTCAAGTGAGAGTTGGTGAGGCTTTAGTTTTAGCATGATTATATTTACTAAAAAGGCGTGGCATTATTTCTAGTAAAAAAAAAAGAAGGTGTGTAATGTTTCTAGATGACATCACTCTGTGTGTGAATGTTTCTAGATTACATCACTCTGGGGGGCTCAACGGAAGATATAATTCATGATCTTGAGCTGATCAAACAACTGGAGGAGATAGGCTAATTTTGAACAACAACAAGTCTGAGATCATTTGCATGAAGCAGTTTCAAGAGGACCATCTTGTGCTCTCTTCCAGGAGCTCATGTGGTGGACCCCTCTGTTGCCTGTCTCTTGGCTCCTACTTTGTCACTTTTTCTGTTTTTATGACTGGGCAAGCGTATATGGACAGGTCGCATCCCATACCAGTTGCTTGCCATTTTTCAACCATCAGGCATTTTCCAGTCAGAATGAAAGAGACCCAACAGTTCCAGCCTGGAAGGGCACCTGAAAATGACAATGCTCGGAAGATGTCATTTATGGTGGTATGATGGTAGAAACGTCCTACAGTGCTGGCAGTGATGGTGGTGACAAGTGGAGCACAAGCAGAGACCCACGGCTACCCTGACGGTATCTTCATCCATCCTAAACCCAGGGACAAGATCGGGAGGTCATTTAGCCATGCACTGGATTCTTTTGCTGAAAGAGCCAAAAGCTGGGCTCGAAAATCATCAGGTGCATTGTACAACAAAGATTCCAAGGACTTTGACACCATTTACGCATCCCAGTTCTTCTGGAAGCGCTATGACAGATAGTGGGGGGTTGCTATCATGATACAGACTTGCTGAAAGGGCATCACCCACAAAAGGGACAAGGAGTGAAAGTGAGGAGGCAGGATGGCTTGGACCAGGTCACGAGTGGCAGCAGCTGAGGTCAAGAAGCAGAAGGAGCAAGCTGCACTGCAGTCCTGATGCCAAGACCCCCTACTCCAACAGGGGGAGTGGCCTGCAACCAAAAATAGACACACTCAGTAAAATTGTTAAGTGTAATGCTCACAGTGGCTTGGATTCTGTCTTAACTGTTCTCAGAGACAAAATCAATGACCCAGAGGTCATGGGAGCAGGCTCAGGATGCCTTAATCCTCCTCCCTGTGTAACTATTCCTAAGCTGCTGTACACCCTCGGGACTTCTCCATGTGTTCTCTACCATGCCTGATAGATTATAACGAGAGTCTCCATGAGTGCTGGAGCTGTGACTGGTGTGGCTGAGGAGAAGGAGGTGGCCAAGTATGCCAGTCTAGATCCTTGCCACTTTTTTGTACCCATGGCCATTGAATCTTTGGGGGGCATCAAGGCCCAGGTCTTCTGAAGAAGCTCAGCCTCAGGAGAAGGAAAAGAACTGGGCCTGCGAATGCCCATGCTCATCTCTTTCAGCATCTCTCAGTGGCAGTCCAGAGGGGGAATGCCATATCTGTCATTGCTAGTCTCTCTGAGTTGAAGTTTCATTAGTGTGTATTTATTTATAGCTATTATTTATGTATTCTAGTTATTATAATTATAATAGTTATGTTTGTTAATTAGTTATTATTTTTGTATTTTTGTTAAGATTTTATAATAGTTTGATGGATAATAATAATAATAGTATATACTAGTAGTAGTAATAATAATAATAATATAATAATAATAATAATAACAATTAATAATATAATAATAATAATAAATAATAATAATAATAATAATAATATAATAATAATAATAATAATAATAATAATAATAATAATAATAATAATAATAATAATAATAATAATAATAATAATAATAATAATAATAATAATAATAATAATAACAATAATAATAATAACAATTAACAATAACTACATTAAAAAATGACTAAAAAGCTAACAAGTTCAACTCCTGACTGACCCCAAAACAGACAAGGCATTCCCCCGCTGGACTGCAACTGAGAGACGCTGAAGGACGTGGGGGCATTTATCTCCCCAGTTCTTTGCCTTATCCTGAGGCTGAGCTCCTTCATCGACCTGTTCCCAATGACCCCCAATGACTCGATGGCCACAGGCACAAAAAAGTGGCAAGGATCTAGGCTGGCATACTTGGCCACTTTTCCCCCTCCTCAGCCATAGCAACCACAGCTCCAGCACTACTCACTGCTGCACCCCAATATGACTGGGAAAAGTATCTGGACAGGTCGCATCCTACACAAGTTGCTTGCCATTCTTCCATGGTTACCCCATCAGGCCTTTTCCCGTCAGATTGAAAAGACCCGATGGTTCCATCCTGGAAGGGGCACCAGCAGATGACAATGCCTGAAAGATGGCAGTATGACGGTAGAAACGTCCTTCGCTCCTCTTGCAGCTAAGACCATGCATAGTAAGGCGATCTACTTCTGCTCCACAGTGCTGGCAGTTATGGGGGTGACACAAAGTGGAGCCCAAGCAGAGACCCACAGCAACCCTGATGGTATCATCATCCATCCTCAAACCCATGGACGAGATGGGGAGGGCATTTAGCTATGCACCGGATTCTTTCTTTGAAACGGCCAAAAGCCGGGCTTGAGCCAAATCATCAGGTGCATTGCAACAAAGATTCCACGGACTTTGTGACACCATGCACATATCCCAGGATTTCTGGAAGCACGCTGCATAACCAGATGAGGGTGGTTGCCGGGATCCATAGCGTGGGCTCTTTGGCAATCTGATAAGCAACCTTGTAAGAAGTTTCAAGACAAGGCTTTTGCGTTGGGGCAGATCCAAGTTTTGGCAAAGTCCCAGCCTTCTCAAATCGAGCCTTCTTTGCATGAAATATATCTGCACTCTCTGATACATTTTCAGGATGTACAGACATGAGATGCTCCTTCAACTTTGTTGGCTTCATGCTTCCATTGGTAAGAACTTTGCCACACAAGAAACACTGTGGCTTTTGTGTCCTATCACGCTCAGTGATGCAAGTAAAACCAAAGGCTACATAGTCTTCATTGTACTCCTTTTTCTTTGAAATTGTTTTGGTTCAAGCTGAGCTGGAAGTCTTGCTGCTATTGAAAGTGCAGCAAATCATGTCAGGGCTGCAGTAAATGGAACCCTGAATGTAATGTGATGAGACGCATGAACCCACATGAATGAAGTGTGATGTCTGACACATAAAAATTTAGCAAAGTATCAGTAAGTTTGGTCACCACCATATTTAAACAATGCTTAGATTCAGAAAGTTTGTTACCACTTTGTGGAAATTAGATATTTCTTACTCCCGGGCTTCACCTTAGGGTCCTCCACAAATTATGAGCATTAAATCTAGTTATGTTGTGTACCTAGTTCATGGACCCCAGGTTAAGAACCTATTGGCTAGAGGAAGCCTTCACAATGAGTGTTTTCATTAGGCATTAAAATGTAAGTACACGGCCAGCGTGTGGGTGGAAAATGAGTTTTATGGATTAACGAAATTCATTGTCCACCCACGCGCTTGACCACGTACTTACATTATAACGCCTAATGAAAACACTCATTGCGTAGAGGAGGGCTTCCCCTAGCCACTGGTACTAATTTCATCTTTAGCACTTTGCAATCTAGAGATATTTATGTGGAGGTGTTGCATTCAGGTTTTTGAGGGTCCCTTCACTTGTAGCTCCTGTAACTTGGCTATAGTTATACTTATGAAAAATATTTTAGTATCAACAGAAAGCACAAAGAGAGACCTATCTTTTGAGCTATATATCAAGTCCATAACATGAAGTTTACGGAATCTATGGAGATATAAAGCATTACTTGGAGGGCACAATTTTTGCATCTAGGGTTACATTCGTAAAAACCTCTGAAACTTTAGCTCCTGGGGGGGGGGGGGGGGGGGGGGGGACCGAAGCGCTAAGCAGAATGACTTAACCAAGCCCAGTTCTGCTGCTCGGTTGGTGGAATTCTTGCTCCTAGGTGGCTGTGTTGCAGCCACTAGGTCAAGGAATGGTAGCTATGTAATGATCTTTGGTAAGATAGACAGCACGTGGTGTATATGGATCACAAGTGCTGATTTGTGTTGTGTCCAACAACAATCAAGCAACTCCTGAGCTGGGTCTTTGGTAGAACTCTGTGTAGCCCTTGCCCGTCAAATTAGCGACCCTTTACCATTCATAGTATATGGTAAAGGGTTTTCAACTGTTTATGCACCGGTCACCCCAAAATATGAAAACATTTTTGTTCTTACAAATGAAATGGCAATAGCGTTGTGCTAACAATCACTTTTGCTTCTATGATGACTTAATTAAGTCTTCCTCAATAAAGAATACTATGGAATCTGGTTCAGCCACTCCTCGCCTGCTGGTTGCTTATCTGATTACCTCGTTAACACATAACTGAGACTTGCGACTAAATCAAGTTCTTTAAGGAACTAAATCAAGTTCTTGGTCGGTTACCACCACAATTCACACATGAACCCACAAGATGTTGACTTCAGGCTGTATAATAAACCTGCTCTCTCTCTTCTTGTCAGTCTTGTTCAGTTATGAAGCCATAGCCTGGCTCCGCCTCCACTCATCACAATTAGGGTGTGTGTCAGTTTTTGAATATGATACGCCCTGTAATGGACTGACTATTTTATCACATTTTCTTTCATGGAGGAATGTGTGCATGGAATAAGTGAAAGAGTGAACTTGTTTGTCAAGTAATGATCATAATTCATATTGTGGATTTGTGCACAACTTTGTAGTTCAACTACTCTTAATAATGCCCACTATTTTAGTTTCTACCCAGCTAGAGTCTGGAACACTCTCCATAGGGGTCAGAGTGCAAGTAGGGCGTACTAGTTGAGTCTGTGCAGCGCTGAATACCCCCCAAGTGCTGCTGGTGCTGGTGCTGGTGCTGGTGCTGGCTGGAGTGTGTGTGGTAGTGACCGTTCTGTGAATGGACTGGAGTGTTGTGCAAGACTGGAGCCGGGTTAGCGGGAATGGTCACTTGGAGACCACCGCCACTTCCTGGGACACCACTGGCTATCAACAGCTGTGAATGATTGGCGGGAAGAGGGGTTCCGTTGAGAGCTGTAAGTGGATGGTAAAGGGGCGTGTTTGAAGCACTCCATGAGTTCGGCATGACATGGTGTGGACTACTAAGAGTTCCATTGAAGGGTGTCTGTGGAAGTCCAATCAGAGAGGCACAGGTGCTTATCTGCGGTGTGCTAGGGTTGCTGGATTCTTGTGTTGGAGTAGGTGAGATAGTCTTACCAAAGGTGCTGGTGCCATCATTGTCTCCGTAGACTTGAGATACTTCACTCGTGGCTAGGTCTACCGCAGAAAGACCCCTCAATATCCCAGCTCTACAAGCAGTCGAGGATGCTTCCCACTGCGGGTCAGCTCTTGCAGCCAAGCTTCGCTGCACCGAAGAGCTGCGGGAGGGAGACGCACTGGGAGAGTGCTTACTCCTAGAACCATGCCTTGAAGCATGTCGAGATTCCTGCCTTGAGCTCCTCCTGGAACCATGACGACGAAAGCTGGAGGAAGATGAAAGGCGCTGCCTGGACAAGGAGAGAAGCAAATGGTCTGAGGACTGCATGTAAGTGACCACAGAATCGTAGCAGAAATGATACTGCTCCTGTGTGTACATAGAGAAACACAACACAAGCAGGTCAAGCCTTGTATGGACATATGTAAGCTTCGGTAGACAACACAACCAGGTCAGTCTTGCCTGGCCTTGTATGGACATATGTAAGCTTAGGTAGAGATACACAACACAACCAGGTCAATCATGCCTAGCCTTGTATGGACATATGTAAGCTTAGGTAGACAACACAAGCAGGTCAGGCCTAGCCTTGTATGGACATATGTAAGCTTAGGTAGAGATGCACAACACAACCAGGTCAATCATGCCTAGCCTTGTATGGACATATGTAAGCTTAGGTAGACAACACAAGCAGGTCAGTCTTGCCTAGCCTTGTATGGACATATGTAAGCTTAGGTAGAGATGCACAACACAAGCAGGTCAATCATGCCTAGCCTTGTATGGACATATGTAAGCTTAGGTAGAGATGCACAACACAACCAGGTCAATCATGCCTAGCCTTGTATGGACATATGTAAGCTTAGGTAGAGATGCACAACACAACCAGGTCAGTCTTGCCTGGCCTTGTATGGACATATGTAAGCTTAGGTAGAGATGCACAACACAACCAGGTCAATCATGCCTAGCCTTGTATGGACATATGTAAGCTTAGGTAGAGATGCACAACACAACCAGGTCAGTCTTGCCTGGCCTTGTATGGACATATGTAAGCTTAGGTAGAGATGCACAACACAACCAGGTCAGTCTTGCCTGGCCTTGTATGGACATATGTAAGATTAGGTAGAGATGCACAACACAACCAGGTCAGTCTTGCCTAGCCTTGTATGGACATATGTAAGCTTAGGTAGAGATGCACAACACAACCAGGTCAGTCTTGCCTGGCCTTGTATGGACATATGTAAGCTTAGGTAGAGATGCACAACACAACCAGGTCAGTCTTGCCTAGCCTTGTATGGACATATGTAAGCTTAGGTAGAGATGCACAACACAACCAGGTCAGTCTTGCCTAGCCTTGTATGGACATATGTAAGCTTAGGTAGAGATGCACAACACAACCAGGTCAGTCTTGCCTAGCCTTGTATGGACATATGTAAGCTTAGGTAGAGATGCACAACACAAGCAGGTCAGTCTTGCCTAGCCTTGTATGGACATATGTAAGCTTAGGTAGAGATGCACAACACAACCAGGTCAGTCTAAACAGATGTAACTTTTACTTTCATTTCAGCTCTCAGAGCCAGGCCAGGGAAACGACATTGTTGCCATCAGGGCCAGGCCAGTACACTAGTAATGCCATGGACCTTGGCCAGAGAGAAACACTTACCAATGTTTGCACCATGGCAGGTCTCTGAATACGCAAGTTCTTAATAGTTTGGAAGACATCCATTAATCCTTCTGCTTGCAGTCGCTGCAGGATAATGTGCAGTGCTATGAAGATGCCTGTCCGACCGACTCCATTGCTACATGTAACACAGACACACATAACCAATCAGCACTGGGCATAGCAGTGTCTTATTGAGGCCTTCACTGTGGACACACATAACCTCTCAGCACTGGGCATAGCAGTGTCTTATTGAGGCCTTCACTGTGGACACAGATAACCTCTCAGCACTGGGCATAGCAGTGTCTTATTGAGGCCTTCACTGTGGACACACATAACCTCTCAGCACTGGGCATAGCAGTGTCTTATTGAGGCCTTCACTGTGGACACACATGACCTCTCAGCACTGGGCATAGCAGTGTCTTATTGAGGCCTTCACTGTGGACACACATAACCTCTCAGCACTGGGCATAGCAGTGTCTTATTGAGGCCTTCACTGTGGACACACATGACCTCTCAGCACTGGACATAGCAGTGTCTTATTGAGGCCTTCACTGTGGACACACATGACCTCTCAGCACTGGGCATAGCAGTGTCTTATTGAGGCCTTCACTGTGGACACACATGACCTCTCAGCACTGGACATAGCAGTGTCTTATTGAGGCCTTCACTGTGGACACAGATAACCTCTCAGCACTGGGCATAGCAGTGTCTTATTGAGGCCTTCACTGTGGACACACATAACCTCTCAGCACTGGGCATAGGTGTCTTATTGAGGCCTTCACTGTGGACACACATAACCTCTCAGCACTGGGCATAGCAGTGTCTTATTGAGGCCTTCACTGTGGACACACATAACCTCTCAGCACTGGGCATAGCAGTGCCTTATTGAGGCCTTCACTGTAGACACACATGACATTGGCTCACATGGCAGAGCATATAAATACAAATATGTCTATACAGTGACTAGTGGTATGTTAGTAATCTACTGTGCACAACTAGTTGGTGGTGCAGTCCTGTTTCTTCCTGTTCTAGGAGGTCAAACCTGTTTGTCTTGTTCTTGTGAAATTCATAACCTTGCAGAAGTGAGCCACTATTATTGCAATCACTTGGATACTACGACGACACTCAGAACACTCGTAGTGCTCACTGGTGATCGATGCCATCAGCAAATCCTTATAGGAACTAATCATGTGGATAGCAATATCCACACCTGTAACGTGCTAGATGTGTACCATTATTTCCATACCCCCCCCGCCCCCACATACCTGCAGTGCACCAGAATAGGCCTATCTTCACTGAAGGACTGACACAGTTTCTGTACCTCCCTGAGGAACTCCAGCAGGAGGAGTGGCTGGGGCACACCTACTTCTGGCCACATGTTGAATTGGAACTGCAACACAAGTCGCTTCTCACCAGACTACATGCACATGTACATGCATAGTAATAGGTTGGTATGGTAGTAGACTGCAGCACATATAGTAATAGGCTGGTATAGTAGTAGACTGCAGCACATATAGTAATAGGCTGGTATAACAGGTATAGGTCAACTATTATGCACAGAGTTGTAGGTATAGGTCAACTATTATGCACAGAGTTGTAGGTATAGGTCAACTATTATGCACAGAGTTGTAGGTATAGGTCAACTATTATGCACAGAGTTGTAGGTATAGGTCAACTATTATGCTCAGAGTTGTAGGTATAGGTCAACTATTATGCACAGAGTTGTAGGTATAGGTCAACTATTATGCACAGAGTTGTAGGTATAGGTCAACTATTATGCACAGAGTTGTAGGTATAGGTCAACTATTATGCACAGAGTTGTAGGTATAGGTCAACTATTATGCACAGAGTTGTAGGTATAGGTCAACTATTATGCACAGAGTTGTAGGTATAGGTCAACTATTATGCACAGAGTTGTAGGTATAGGTCAACTATTATGCACAGAGTTGTAGGTATAGGTCAACTATTATGCACAGAGTTGTAGGTATAGGTCAACTATTATGCTCAGAGTTGTAGGTATAGGTCAACTATTATGCACAGAGTTGTAGGTATAGGTCAACTATTATGCTCAGAGTTGTAGGTATAGGTCAACTATTATGCACAGAGTTGTAGGTATAGGTCAACTATTGCTCAGAGTTGTAGGTATAGGTCAACTATTATGCACAGAGTTGTAGGTATAGGTCAACTATTATGCACAGAGTTGTAGGTATAGGTCAACTATTGCTCAGAGTTGTAGGTATAGGTCAACTATTATGCTCAGAGTTGTAGGTATAGGTCAACTATTATGCACAGAGTTGTAGGTATAGGTCAACTATTATGCACAGAGTTGTAGGTATAGGTCAACTATTATGCACAGAGTTGTAGGTATAGGTCAACTATTATGCACAGAGTTGTAGGTATAGGTCAACTATTATGCTCAGAGTTGTAGGTATAGGTCAACTATTATGCACAGAGTTGTAGGTATAGGTCAACTATTATGCTCAGAGTTGTAGGTATAGGTCAACTATTATGCACAGAGTTGTAGGTATAGGTCAACTATTATGCTCAGAGTTGTAGGTATAGGTCAACTATTATGCACAGAGTTGTAGGTATAGGTCAACTATTATGCACAGAGTTGTAGGTATAGGTCAACTATTATGCACAGAGTTGTAGGTATAGGTCAACTATTATGCACAGAGTTGTAGGTATAGGTCAACTATTATGCACAGAGTTGTAGGTATAGGTCAACTATTATGCTCAGAGTTGTAGGTATAGGTCAACTATTATGCACAGAGTTGTAGGTATAGGTCAACTATTATGCTCAGAGTTGTAGGTATAGGTCAACTATTATGCTCAGAGTTGTAGGTATAGGTCAACTATTATGCACAGAGTTGTAGGTATAGGTCAACTATTATGCACAGAGTTGTAGGTATAGGTCAACTATTATGCACAGAGTTGTAGGTATAGGTCAACTATTATGCACAGAGTTGTAGGTATAGGTCAACTATTATGCACAGAGTTGTAGGTATAGGTCAACTATTATGCACAGAGTTGTAGGTATAGGTCAACTATTATGCACAGAGTTGTAGGTATAGGTCAACTATTATGCTCAGAGTTGTAGGTATAGGTCAACTATTATGCACAGAGTTGTAGGTATAGGTCAACTATTATGCACAGAGTTGTAGGTATAGGTCAACTATTGCTCAGAGTTGTAGGTATAGGTCAACTATTATGCTCAGAGTTGTAGGTATACAGGTCAACTATTATGCTCAGAGTTGTAGGTATAAATCATCACAATACCTCTGAGGTTGCCCTGATAGCTAGGGCTTGAGGTGCATGCTAGTGAGATGTAGCTAGGAATGGATGTCTGTAGTAGTGTGCACATGACTGTGTGTGTGTGTGTGTGTGTGTGTGTGTGTGAGGTGTGTGTGTGCACATGTGTATCTTACATTGGTGTCAGTGAGAGAGAAGTCTCGGTAAGTATAGGTGCCGGAGTTACGCTCCACATTGAGCTCCACCTGGTACTGGCCGCACACCATGTGTCTAGTCCAATAATGTGCACTGCATTCCTTCACACAATACAAGTGCACACATGACACAGAGAAAGAGGGAGCAAGTATGTGAGCAACTCATGTGGGGACCTCGGCTCAAAAGGCCAAAAATGGAAAATAAAGCATGTGCCTACTTTTGTATCAGTTTATTTCTTGCATTGCTTCATGGGAAGCTATTAATATCGCAATACCTGTGTGCTCTATATCTATAGGAATAGGTATCTCTACCTGTGTGCTCTATATCTATAGGAATAAGTATCTCTACCTGTGTGCTCTATATCCATAGGAATAGGCATCTCTACCTGTGTGCTCTATATCTATAGGAATAGGTATCTCTACCTGTGTGCTCTATATCTATAGGAATAGGTATCTCTACCTGTGTGCGCTATATCTATAGGAATAGGTATCTCTACCTGTGTGCTCTATATCTATAGGAATAGGTATCTCTACCTGTGTGCTCTATATCTATAGGAATAGGTATCTCTACCTGTGTGCTCTATATCTATAGGAATAGGTATCTCTACCTGTGTGCTCTATATCTATAGGAATAGGTATCTCTACCTGTGTGCTCTATATCTATAGGAATAGGTATCTCTACCTGTGTGCTCTATATCTATAGGAATAGGTATCTCTACCTGTGTGCTCTATATCTATAGGAATAGGCATCTCTACCTGTGTGCTCTATATCCATAGGAATAGGTATCTCTACCTGTGTGCTCTATATCTATAGGAATAGGTATCTCTACCTGTGTGCTCTATATCCATAGGAATAGGTATCTCTACCTGTGTGCTCTATATCTATAGGAATAGGCATCTCTACCTGTGTGCTCTATATCTATAGGAATAGGCATCTCTACCTGTGTGCTCTATATCTATAGGAATAGGTATCTCTACCTGTGTGCTCTATATCCATAGGAATAGGTATCTCTACCTGTGTGCTCTATATCTATAGGAATAGGTATCTCTACCTGTGTGCTCTATATCTATAGGAATAGGTATCTCTACCTGTGTGCTCTATATCTATAGGAATAGGCATCTCTACCTGTGTGCTCTATATCTATAGGAATAGGCATCTCTACCTGTGTGCTCTATATCTATAGGAATAGGTATCTCTACCTGTGTGCTCTATATCTATAGGAATAGGTATCTCTACCTGTGTGCTCTATATCCATAGGAATAGGTATCTCTACCTGTGTGCTCTATATCCATAGGAATAGGTATCTCTACCTGTGTGCTCTATATCTATAGGAATAGGTATCTCTACCTGTGTGCTCTATATCTATAGGAATAGGTATCTCTACCTGTGTGCTCTATATCCATAGGAATAGGTATCTCTACCTGTGTGCTCTATATCTATAGGAATAGGTATCTCTACCTGTGTGCTCTATATCTATAGGAATAGGTATCTCTACCTGTGTGCTCTATATCTATAGGAATAGGTATCTCTACCTGTGTGCTCTATATCCATAGGAATAGGTATCTCTACCTGTGTGCTCTATATCTATAGGAATAGGTATCTCTACCTGTGTGCTCTATATCTATAGGAATAGGTATCTCTACCTGTGTGCTCTATATCTATAGGAATAGGTATCTCTACCTGTGTGCTCTATATCCATAGGAATAGGTATCTCTACCTGTGTGCTCTATATCTATAGGAATAGGTATCTCTACCTGTGTGCTCTATCTATAGGAATAGGTATCTCTACCTGTGTGCTCTATATCTATAGGAATAGGCATCTCTACCTGTGTGCTCTATATCCATAGGAATAGGTATCTCTACCTGTGTGCTCTATATCTATAGGAATAGGTATCTCTACCTGTGTGCTCTATATCTATAGGAATAGGTATCTCTACCTGTGTGCTCTATATCTATAGGAATAGGTATCTCTACCTGTGTGCTCTATATCTATAGGAATAGGTATCTCTACCTGTGTGCTCTATATCTATAGGAATAGGTATCTCTACCTGTGTGCTCTATATCCATAGGAATAGGTATCTCTACCTGTGTGCTCTATATCTATAGGAATAGGTATCTCTACCTGTGTGCTCTATATCTATAGGAATAGGTATCTCTACCTGTGTGCTCTATATCTATAGGAATAGGTATCTCTACCTGTGTGCTCTATATCCATAGGAATAGGTATCTCTACCTGTGTGCTCTATATCTATAGGAATAGGTATCTCTACCTGTGTGCTCTATCTATAGGAATAGGTATCTCTACCTGTGTGCTCTATATCTATAGGAATAGGCATCTCTACCTGTGTGCTCTATATCCATAGGAATAGGTATCTCTACCTGTGTGCTCTATATCTATAGGAATAGGTATCTCTACCTGTGTGCTCTATATCTATAGGAATAGGTATCTCTACCTGTGTGCTCTATATCTATAGGAATAGGTATCTCTACCTGTGTGCTCTATATCTATAGGAATAGGTATCTCTACCTGTGTGCTCTATATCCATAGGAATAGGTATCTCTACCTGTGTGCTCTATATCTATAGGAATAGGTATCTCTACCTGTGTGCTCTATATCTATAGGAATAGGTATCTCTACCTGTGTGCTCTATATCTATAGGAATAGGTATCTCTACCTGTGTGCTCTATATCCATAGGAATAGGTATCTCTACCTGTGTGCTCTATATCTATAGGAATAGGTATCTCTACCTGTGTGCTCTATATCTATAGGAATAGGTATCTCTACCTGTGTGCTCTATATCTATAGGAATAGGTATCTCTACCTGTGTGCTCTATATCTATAGGAATAGGTATCTCTACCTGTGTGCTCTATATCTATAGGAATAGGTATCTCTACCTGTGTGCTCTATATCTATAGGAATACATACAATCACATCAAATTAACATGCGCTCAAAGTCAGTGCCTTATTTAAAAAAATGTAGAGATCACTATTCAAAATATTCCATGTAGCTAAGAGGTTGCCAGGAACTGCCATTGAAGTTTGATTTTCAAATTACAGTTTTTCCTGGCAACCTCATCACTACTAAGACCACACCAATAGCTCTCCATGGCAACCTCATCACCACTTAGGATCACACTAATCACTCTAGCTCTCCCTGGCAACCTCATCACCATTTAGAATCACACTAATAGCTCCAGCTCTCTCTCCATGGCAACCGCACCACCACTTAGCTAATAGCTCTAGCAACCGCATCACCACTTAGGCCCACACTAATAGCTCCAGCTCTCCATGGCCAATGCATTACCACTGACATGCAGAACCTCATGACCTCATAAATTTGTTAGATTTAGGTCTGAGGGAGCATGTACCGTTGACATGGTTACACCTAGTAGAGACACATTCAAGTAGAGAGACTTATTACCTACAATTCTAGTGCCAATAAATAGAGACCATGAATATTGTTAGCATGACTATAAATACAGTTGCTTGCTTCCCTTGCAGGTTAGCATGCTAGCATTCCTATATATAGGTACCTTGTGAGCATGCTATGACTATGAATATAGCATCATGACTGAATATAGTTGCTAACATGCCCCTCTATTGAGCATGGCTATGAATATATTTATAACGACTGAATCCTAGTGAGTGGATATAATTGCTTACATGCCCTCTTTCTTGCAGTTTTGTTAGCATAACTATGACTGGCACGGACTGCTCCCAAACCATCTTCCAGAAGTCCACCACCGTACGTTGCAGAGGTCCTTGCGTAGCAATGAATGCCCTTCTTGTGTGGTAGCTCTACACGTAACACACACATGACATGCATCACTTGCTTGCCTTCAGCCATCTTATGTGCTAACTCCACACACAACATAGACACATGACCTACATCACAGACCAGCCTTCAGCCATCTTAAGTGCTAACTCCACACACAACATGACACATGACCTACATCACAGACCGCCTTCAGCCATCTTGTGTGCTAACTCCACACACATAGACACATGACCTACATCACAGACCAGCCTTCAGCCATCTTATGTGCTAACTCCACACACAACATGACACATGACCTACATCACAGACCAGCCTTCAGATATGGTCCATGTTGGAATATAAAGGGCTAGTGGCATGTAACAAAAGGTGATGTAATGTTTGTATCCCCATAGAGATGTTCACATCCCTCACACATGCACCACAGCACCAGATGGGTGGGGCCACAGCACCAGATGGGTGGGGCCACAGCACCAGATGGGTGGGGCTACAGCACCAGATGGGTGGGGACTTGCTGCGTGTGAGCGTGTGCATCGTGCAATGGACAATAGTTATTCCAAGTGATGCCCACACACATACTATTTGCATTCACATGACATGCAGTGAAGTTAGCATCTGCTCTAGGCAACGGTGTTCAGCCCGCTTCAATGTCCGCCAGCCAATGCCTCCACCTCAGGCAGTCTTGATCTTGCCACTCTCTAGCAGTTCCAAGTCCTCGACTCGACTCCACCCATCCTCGACTCAGCTCCACCCATCCTCGACTTGGCTCCACCCATCCTCGACTCAGCTCCACCCATCCTCGACTCAGCTCCACCCATCCTTGACTCAGCTCCACCCATCCTCGACTCAGCTCTGCCAAGTCTACAAATGGTTCACCATCTTCCTCTTGTACACTTCATGTATGTTGTTAACAAACTCTCTATCTTGCTGATGTGCCCAGCCTAATCCTAGACCACTGGGAGCAGTGGGTGCTTGGTACATGTGCCCAGGACCATGGGAACAGTGGGTGCTTGGTATGTGTGCCCAGCCTAATCCTAGACCACTGGGATCAGTGGGTGCTTGGTACATGAGCCCAGCCTAATCCTAGACCACTTGGAACAGTGGGTGCTTGGTACATGTGCCCAGCCTAATCCTAGACCACTGGGAACAGTGGGTGCTTGGTATGTGTGCCCAGCTAATCCTAGACCACTGGGAACAGTGGGTGCTTGGTACATGTGCCCAGCCTAATCCTAGACCATGGGAACAGTGGGTGCTTGGTACATGTGCCCAGCCTAATCCTAGACCACTGGGAACAGTGGGTGCTTGGTACATGTGCCCAGCCTAATCCTAGACCATGGGAACAGTGGGTGCTTGGTACATGTGCCCAGCCTAATCCTAGACCACTGGGAACAGTGGGTGCTTGGTACATGTGCCCAGCCTAATCCTAGACCATGGGAACAGTGGGTGCTTGGTACATGTGCCCAGCCTAATCCTAGACCACTGGGAACAGTGGGTGCTTGGTACATGTGCCCAGCCTAATCCTAGACCACTGGGAACAGTGGGTGCTTGGTACATGTGCCCAGCCTAATCCTAGACCACTGGGAACAGTGGGTGCTTGGTACATGTGCCCAACCTATTAATACTCTACTAGTGTGTCCATTAATACTCTACCAGTATGTCCATTAATATTCTACTAGTGCGTCTATTAATACTCTACTAATGTGTCTATTAATACTCTACTAGTGTGTCTATTAATACTCGACCACATGTCCTTACATCAACATGGCTAGCATTGATGTAGTCAGAGCCCTCAATGCCTGGGCAATACTTCAGCACCACACGACTACTGTCATCTGATACACACAGAGAGAGAGCAATGTGTTAATAATGTTGTGTGTGTGTACACTATAGTATAGTTTGTATCACGGTAGTTGGTGTCATCTCACTCTAGCTGGCGTCAGCTCACTCTGGCTGGTGTCAGCTCACTCTGGCTGGCGTCAGCTCACTCTGGCTGGCGTCAGCTCACTCTGGCTGGCGTCAGCTCACTCTAGCTGGCGTCAGCTCGTGTCAGTACACTCTAGCTGGCGTCAGCTCACTCGGGCTGGTGTCAGTACACTCAAGCTGGCGTCAGCTCACTCTGGCTGGTGTCAGCACACTCTAGCTGGCGTCAGCTCACTCTAGCTGGTGTCAATACACTCTAGCTGGCGTCAGCTCACTCTAGTTTAGGGCTACATCTCATGCTAGCTGGTGTTAGTTCACTCTGGCTGGTGTCAGCTCAGTCTAGCCGGTGTCAGCTCACTCTAGCCGGTGTCAGCTCACTCTAGCTGGCGTCAGCTCACTCTAGCTGTTGTCAGCACACCCTGGCTGATGTCAGCACACTCTAGCCGGTGTCAGCACACTCTAGCTGGCGTCAGCTCACTCTAGCTGGTGTCAGATCACTCTAGCTGTTGTCAGCTCACTCTAGCCGGCGTCAGATCACTCTAGCTGTTGTCAGCTCACTCTA
Source organism: Cladorhizidae sp. MBARI D1340-BT2 (assembly GCA_028752905.1). NCBI lineage: Eukaryota > Metazoa > Porifera > Demospongiae > Poecilosclerida > Cladorhizidae > Cladorhizidae sp. MBARI D1340-BT2. Next base: position 55,001,061 of record JAQNBH010000011.1, read on the forward strand.
GCTGGCGTCAGCTCACTCTAGCCGGCGTCAGATGCATATAATTGATATCGAATAGTGTGAGACTTACAAGGCAGAACATTGACAAATCTGTTCTTAGTTTTGTTGGGGTCCTTATTGGCAGTGTTCCAGCGATGGCGGTCATTGCGATCCAAAGCTAACCTCTGCAGAGATATCACACCAACAACATAACTACTAGGACAGCTTCACACACACACACACGCACACACCTCTGGAAGAGGCTAACATTAGTTATTGTACGCATGGTCGGGAGAGACAACGGCATTTTAATTTTTAAAATTTTATTTATGGTTACTACTTTAGAGCTCCGTAGATTCTGCAAACTTCATGATATGGACTTGATATATAGCTCAAAAGATAGGTCTCTCTGTGTGCTCTCTTTTGATACAAAAATATTTTTCATAGGTATAACTATAGGCAAGTTACTAGACCTAAAGTGGAGGGACCTCAAAACCTGAATGCTTGAAACCTCCACATAAATATCTCAGATTGCAAAGTGCTAAAGATTAGCACCAGTGGGCCCTCCTCTATGCAACGAGTTTTCATTAGGCGTTTCCCACCCACGCACTTACATTTTAATTAACGCCTAATGAAAACAGTCGTTGCATAGAGGAGGGCTTCCTCTAGCCACTGGTGCTAATCTTTAGCACTTTGCAATCTGGAGATATTTATGTGGAGGTTTCAGGCATTCAGGTTTTGAGGTCCCTCCACTTTAGGTCTAGTAACTTGCCTATAGTTATACCTATGAAAAATATTTTAGTATCAAAAGAGAGCACACAGAGAGATCTATCTTTTGAGCTATATATCAAGTCCATACCATGAAGTTTGCAGAATCTATGGAGCTCTAAAGTGGTAACCATAAGTTTTAAAAAATATTAAAAAGTGCCATCGTCTCTCCTTGTACTAAACTTGTTATGAATAACTGTAAAGAAGTCAATTAGAGTATGTGAGTATTGATGGCAGTATAGCTAGTGCAAGCTATTGATGGCAGTATAGGATAGTGCAAGCTATTGATTATAGGATCGTGCAAGCTATTGATGGCAGTATAGTATAGGATAGTGCAAGCTATTGATGGCAGTATAGGATAGTGCAAGCTATTGATTATAGGATCGTGCAAGCTATTGATGGCAGTATAGGATAGTGCAAGCTATTGATGGCAGTATAGGATAGTGCAACTATTGATGGCAGTATAGCTAGTGCAAGCTATTGATGGCAGTATAGGATAGTGCAAGCTATTGATGGCAGTATAGGATAGTGCAAGCTATTGATGGCAGTATAGAATAGTGCAAGCTATTGATGGCAGTATAGGATAGTGCAAGCTATTGATGGCAGTATAGCTAGTGCAAGCTATTGATGGCAGTATAGGATAGTGCAAGCTATTGATGGCAGTATAGTATGTAGTGCAAGCTATTGATGACAGTATAGCTAGTGCAAGCTATTGATGACAGTATAGGATAGTGCAAGCTATTGATGGCAGTATAGTATAGTGCAAGCTATTGATGACAGTATAGCTAGTGCAAGCTATTGATGGCAGTATAGCTAGTGCAAGCTATTGATGACAGTATAGGATAGTGCAAGCTATTGATGACAGTATAGCTAGTGCAAGCTATTGATGGCAGTATAGCTAGTGCAAACTATTGATGGCAGTATAGCTAGTGCAAGCTATTGATGGCAGTATAGGATAGTGCAACTATTGATGGCAGTATAGCTAGTGCAAACTATTGATGGCAGTATAGCTAGTGCAAGCTATTGATGGCAGTATAGCTAGTGCAAACTATTGATGGCAGTATAGCTAGTGCAAGCTATTGATGGCAGTATAGGATAGTGCAAGCTATTGATGGCAGTATAGAATAGTGCAAGCTATTGATGGCAGTATAGGATAGTGCAAGCTATTGATGGCAGTATAGGATAGTGCAAGCTATTGATGGCAGTATAGAATAGTGCAAGCTATTGATGGCAGTATAGCTAGTGCAAGCTATTGATGGCAGTGTAGCTAGGGCAAGACTTGCCTTGAACTGCAGCTCCATGCCGGTGCTGTCAGTGTCGTCATCTGGGATGAGGGCGCAGAGGTCAGCCACGTAACCCGGCAAGTGATCTATAGGAATCTCAGTGTTGCCGCAGAGCAGGGCCTCGGCCAGCGCCTCATGAATGAAGAAGTACTGGTCCTACAAACACACACACACACACACACACACACACACACAATGGGTCCGTATGATCGTATCACATGACACAGCGTGCCAGATGTTAAGCTTCCTCATCCACACATTCCTCACTTACACACACCTGCCTCAGTATTGACCACACCCACATCCTTCGCCCATATGGGACGTCACCGCTTCCTCGCTTACCTCTGTTTGGACCATGTAGCTGCGTTGTGTCCTGAGGAGAGACACGTGTCCATATATGTCAATGAAGTCTTCGTATTGGGCCAGACGTTGTAGCATGGTATCTATGGCGATGAAGGTTCCCGTGCGGCCCACCCCAGCACTGCAGTGCACCAGCATAGGCCCCTCCTCATCACAGACATTGTTATAGTGGGCACGCACTCGTTTCAGCATGGCCAGCATGGCAGTGGCATACTGAGGCACTCCATGATCTGGCCACGAGGTGTAGTGGAACTGAACCAACTCCTTGGGCTCCTTGCTACTCCCACACTGCAGGGGAGGGGGCAAAGGTCATGATACACCCCACTGGGGAGGGGACAAAGGTCAAGATACACCTCACTGGGGAGAGGTCAAAGGTCATGATACACCTCACTGGGGAGGGTCAAAGGTCATGATACACCTCACTGGGGAGGGGACAAAGGTCAAGATACACCTCACTGGGGAGGGAACAAAGTTCAAGATACACCTCACCTGGGAGGGGTCAGGTCACCTCACTGGGGAGGGGACAAAGTTCAAGATACAACTCACTGGGGAGGGGACAAAGTTCAAGAGACATCGCACTGGGGAGGGGTCAAAGGTCATGATACACCCCACTGGGGAGGGGGCAAAGGTCATACACACCACTGTACTAAACCTAGCAGGCTGTAACAAGAGCAAGGAGGAACAAGACTCACACACATAGTGGTGTAGGTGGTCTATGCTGTGTGCTCTCAATGACACATGCATAGTGGTGTAGGTATAGTCCATGCTGTGTGCTCTCAATGACACATGCATAGTGGTGTAGGTGGTCCATGCTGTGTGCTCTCAATGACACATGCATAGTGGTGTAGGTGGTCCATGCTGTGTGCTCTCAATGACACATGCATAGTGGTGTAGGTGGTCCATGCTGTGTGCTCTCAATGACACATGCATAGTGGTGTAGGTGGTCCATGCTGTGTGCTCTCAATGACACATGCATAGTGGTGTAGGTGGTCCATGCTGTGTGCTCTCAATGACACATGCATAGTGGTGTAGGTGGTCCATGCTGTGTGCTCTCAATGACACATGCATAGTGGTGTAGGTGGTCCATGCTGTGTGCTCTCAATGACACATGCATAGTGGTGTAGGTGGTCCATGCTGTGTGCTCTCAATGACACATGCATAGTGGTGTAGGTGGCCATGCTGTGTGCTCTCAATGACACATGCATAGTGGTGTAGGTGGTCCATGCTGTGTGCTCTCAATGACACATGCATAGTGGTGTAGGTGGTCCATGCTGTGAGCTCTCAATGACACATGCATAGTGGTGTAGGTATAGTCCATGCTGTGTGCTCTCAATGACACATGCATAGTGGTGTAGGTGGTCCATGCTGTGAGCTCTCAATGACACATGCATAGTGGTGTAGGTGGTCCATGCTGTGTGCTCTCAATGACACATGCATAGTGGTGTAGGTGGTCCATGCTGTGTGCTCTCAATGACACATGCATAGTGGTGTAGGTGGTCCATGCTGTGTGCTCTCAATGACACATGCATAGTGGTGTAGGTGGTCCATGCTGTGTGCTCTCAATGACACATGCATAGTGGTGTAGGTGGCCATGCTGTGTGCTCTCAATGACACATGCATAGTGGTGTAGGTGGTCCATGCTGTGTGTTCTCAATGACACATGCATAGTGGTGTAGGTGGTCCATGCTGTGAGCTCACATGATCCAGTGATGTTGCTATGCTAAATAGCACTGAAGTCATTGAAAACAACATACCAACATTTTACGCCCTAACCACGGTTAACAACACTTGCCATATATGGTGCTATCAGAGTACCCACAAATTCCCAAACCATTATTTATTTCCCATAGTAGCCTACTCGATCACTGGAAGGTGAGGGTTCATGCAGACGGGACTCTAATCTCCTGAGGAAAGGACAGAATTGAAAAACTGACCAATCAAATAAAAGAGGGTTTAAAATTAAAATTGACCGAGTTAGAAATATTTTGTGTCCACGTCAAATTCACTTCTATTGGAAGCCATTTTATTCCTGTTTCTTCTCGTCCTTTTCTCAACAGGTACAGTGTATGTAACAAAATGGCAGCATAAAGACTCAAGAAAGGTTGACAATAATGAGCTGGAACTTGCAACAGAGTTAGTATATCAGTGAAGGGATGGACAATCATCAATATGAAGAAAAAGAAAAAAAATCATTTTGATCTCCTTTAATGACAGGGTCTAGTCACCTGCTATAATGAGAGCTAATGACAGGGTCCCAGGGTCTGGTCACCTGCGCTAATGACAGGGTCCCAGGGTCTGGTCACATGCTATAATGAGAGCTAATGACAGGGTCCCAGGGTCTGCTCACATGCTGTAGTGAGAGCTAATGACAGGGTCCCAGGGTCTGGTCACATGCTGTAGTGAGAGCTAATGACAGGGTCCCAGGGTCTGGTCACATGCAGTAGTGAGAGCTAATGACAGGGTCCCAGGGTCTAGTCACATGCTGTAATGAGAGCTAATGACAGGGTCCCAGGGTCTGGTCACATGCTGTAATGAGAGCTAATGACAGGGTCCCAGGGTCTGGTCACATGCTGTAATGAGAGCTAATGACAGGGTCCCAGGGTCTGGTCACATGCTGTAGTGAGAGCTAATGACAGGGTCCCAGGGTCTAGTCACATGCTGTAATGAGAGCTAATGACAGGGTCCCAGGGTCTGGGCACATGCTGTAATGAGAGCTAATGACAGGGTCCCAGGGTCTAGTCACATGCTGTAGTGAGAGCTAATGACAGGGTCCCAGGGTCTGGTCACATGCTGTAATGAGAGCTAATGACAGGGTCCCAGGGTCTGGTCACATGCTGTAGTGAGAGCTAATGACAGGGTCCCAGGGTCTGGTCACATGCTGTAATGAGAGCTAATGACAGGGTCCCAGGGTCTGGTCACATGCTGTAATGAGAGCTAATGACAGGGTCCCAGGCTGGTCACATGCTGTAGTGAGAGCTAATGACAGGGTCCCAGGGTCTGGTCACATGCTGTAGTGAGAGCTAATGACAGGGTCCCAGGGTCTGGTCACATGCTGTAGTGAGAGCTAATGACAGGGTCCCAGGGTCTGGTCACATGCTGTAGTGAGAGCTAATGACAGGGTCCCAGGGTCTAGTCACATGCTGTAGTGAGAGCTAATGACAGGGTCCCAGGGTCTGGTCACATGCTGTAATGAGAGCTAATGACAGGGTCCCAGGGTCTGGTCACATGCTGTAATGAGAGCTAATGACAGGGTCCCAGGGTCTGGTCACATGCTGTAGTGAGAGCTAATGACAGGGTCCCAGGGTCTAGTCACCTGCTATAATGAGAGCTAATGACAGGGTCCCAGGGTCTGGTCACATGCTGTAATGAGAGCTAATGACAGGGTCCCAGGGTCTGGTCACATGCTGTAGTGAGAGCTAATGACAGGGTCCCAGGGTCTGGTCACATGCTGTAATGAGAGCTAATGACAGGGTCCCAGGGTCTAGTCACATGCTGTAGTGAGAGCTAATGACAGGGTCCCAGGGTCTAGTCACATGCTGTAGTGAGAGCTAATGACAGGGTCCCAGGGTCTGGTCACATGCTGTAATGAGAGCTAATGACAGGGTCCCAGGGTCTGGTCACATGCTGTAGTGAGAGCTAATGACAGGGTCCCAGGGTCTGGTCACATGCTGTAGTGAGAGCTAATGACAGGGTCCCAGGGTCTGGTCACATGCTGTAGTGAGAGCTAATGACAGGGTCCCAGGGTCTGGTCACATGCTGTAGTGAGAGCTAATGACAGGGTCACAGGGTCTGGTCACATGCTGTAGTGAGAGATAATGACAGGGTCCCAGGGTCTGGTCACATGCTGTAGTGAGAGCTAATGACAGGGTCCCAGGGTCTGGTCACATGCTGTAGTGAGAGCTAATGACAGGGTCCCAGGGTCTGGTCACATGCTGTAATGAGAGCTAATGACAGGGTCCCAGGGTCTGGTCACATGCTGTAGTGAGAGCTAATGACAGGGTCCCAGGGTCTGGTCACATGCTGTAGTGAGAGCTAATGACAGGGTCCCAGGGTCTGGTCACATGCTGTAGTGAGAGCTAATGACAGGGTCCCAGGCTGGTCACATGCTGTAGTGAGAGCTAATGACAGGGTCACAATGCCCTTACATGCACCACATTTACACCTACCCACACACCACAACAGAACTTGCTGTGGGGAGACTTGTAGCACAACGTGAGCAGTAATCAAATAATGTGCATTATCTAGAGTGACTTGTTCATAGAGACTCTACTCCTTACTCCTATACTATAGATCTACTCCTGACTCTATTCCTAGCTCCAGAGCTCCATTTCTAGCCTAATTCTGTAGCTCTATTCAGCTCTATTCCTAGCCCTACAACTCAAATTCCTAACCTTATAGCTCTATTCCTAGCCCTACAGCTCTAATTCCTAACCTTATAGCTCTATTCCTAGCCCTACAACTCTAATTCCTAGCCCTACAACTCAAATTCCTAACCTTATACATAACTCTAGCCAGTATTGGTTGGGCTAAAAGTTTGAACACTGGACATCCCTAATGATGCTCCTCACCCCCACTGGGACATATCATAACTAGCTACTGATGGCTGTCTCCATCAACAACTAGCCATGCTCAATGATCAAAGGAAAGAAAAGGCTTCGCTGCTTGCTGCTATAGCAGCTGCCCTTGTTGAGTTTCAATTCCACTAACAATGCAAGTGTAAGGTCAAAGTTCACATGTATTAGCGAGCCAATACTCAACAAAGGTTGGCACAGAATTGTACATGTGTACGTGCGTGTGCATTGTGTGCCTGACCTTGTGTACAGGTACATGCGTATGCAGGGTTCCATTTAGGGGGGGGGGGCAGGGGGGCTGGAACATTTTTGCCACCCCCCTTGGAAATTGTACTATTAAAATTCATTAGAAACTTTGTCACATCTTTAACCATCCCCCCCCCCTTAAAATCAATCCAGATTCCTCCAGTTGCCCCCCCCCCTCCCCCTTGGACAATTTTCTAAATGAAACCCTGGTATGTGTGTGTGTGTGTGTGTGTATGTGTTATATATATATGTGTGTATGTGTGTATGGTGTGCACGTGCATTGTGTGCCTGACCTTGTGTAGTTGAAGTGATCGTATGCAGTAGTCAGCCAGGGTAGTGATGGTGGACAGGGTGACCTCTAAGCCTCCATGGACCACACTGTTGCCCACCTCTCCACGAGGCCAGTAAGTATCACATTTGACCTTTACACCCAACAGCAACACACATACATACATGTACATAGTAATCCACACAGCAAAACTCACAACCTCGCCCCCATACCACGCCCACATACCGCACCCACATACCACGCCCCCATATAATTGATAAACTAGGAATGAATGCAAGACCTTGTGTGGCCAGTCACTGGGCCAGGGCCACTAGTAATGAATGCTAGGGCTTATGGGGGCCAGCTGAGCACTGGGCCAGAGCCACTAGCTGAGCACTGGGCCAGAGCCACTAGCTGAGCACTGGGCCAGGGCCACTAGTAATGAATGCTAGGGCTTATGGGGGCCAGCTGAGCACTGGGCCAGAGCCACTACCTGAGCACTGGGCCAGGGCCACTAGTAATGAATTCTAGGGCTTATGGGGGCCAGCTGAGCACTGGGCCAGAGCCACTACCTGAGCACTGGGTCAGAGCCACTAGCTGAGCACTGGGCCAGGGCCACTAGTAATGAATGCTAGGGCTTATGGGGGCCAGCTGAGCACTGGGCCAGAGCCACTACCTGAGCACTGGGCCACTAGTAATGAATGCTAGGGCTTATGGGGGCCAGCTGAGCACTGGGCCAGGGCCACTAGCTGAGCACTGGGTCAGGGCCACTAGCTGAGCACTGGGCCAGAGCCACTAGCTGAGCACTGGGCCAGGGCCACTAGCTGAGCAGAACTGGGCCAGGGCCACTAGCTGAGCAGCACTGGGCCAGAGCCACTAGCTGAGCACTGGGCCAGGGCCACTAGCTGAGCAGCACTGGGCCATAGCCACTAGCTGAGCACTGGGCCATAGCCACTAGCTGAGCACTGGGCCCTAGCCACTAGCTGAGCACTGGGACAGGGCCACTAGCTGAGCACTGGGCCACTAGTAATGAATGCTAGGGCTTATGGGGGCCAGCTGAGCACTGGGCCAGGGCCACTAGCTGAGCACTGGGCCAGAGCCACTAGCTGAGCACTGGGCCAGGGCCACTAGCTGAGCACTGGGCCAGGGCCACTAGCTGAGCAAAACTGGGCCAGGGCCACTAGCTGAGCAGCACTGGGCCAGAGCCACTAGCTGAGCACTGGGCCAGGGCCACTAGCTGAGCAGCACTGGGCCATAGCCACTAGCTGAGCACTGGGCCATAGCCACTAGCTGAGCACTGGGCCCTAGCCACTAGCTGAGCACTGGGACAGGGCCACTAGCTGAGCACTGGGCCAGAGCCACTAGCTGAGCACTGGGCCAGAGCCACTAGCTGAGAACTGGGCCAGGGCCACTAGCTGAGCACTGGGCCAGAGCCACTAGCTGAGCACTGGGCCAGGGCCACTAGCTGAGCACTGGGCCAGGGCCACTAGCTGAGCAGCACTGGGACAGGGCCACTAGCTGAGCACTGGGCCATGGCTTTTGTTCCTTGCCCTTTGAAAATAATATTAACCCTCTCACTAGCGGATTGCAACATCTAGCACTCACTGATCTAGACCAGGCCAGACTTTCAGTCAGGGGTATACTGATCTAGACCAGGCCAGACTCTCAGTCAGGGGTACTGATCTAGACCAGGCCAGACTTTCAGTCAGGGGTACTGATCTAGACCAGGCCAGACTTTCAGTCAGGGGTAGGATGTTAGGAACACATGCTGCCCACAAAAATAATATCATTATCTCATTATCTCATTATCTTTTATACATTTAAAAAAAAAAGAGTTTTTTTTTTGCGATTGGGAATCTTTCAGGAATTGTCGTTATAGGAGAACCTGACCACATCTGACCAGGTGGTGTTATTATCATACCTTAGCAAACACATCTGACCAGGTGGTGTTATTATAACACCTTAGCAACCACATCTGACCAGGTTATATGTAGCCCATTCAAATATGTTCTCTATTTGTATTCTTGTTTTGTCTGTTCATCTGTTGGAAGTGCAAGTTGGAATGTAAAGTGGAATCACTCCACAAATATATTTCAATTGCTACTTTCCAGCATCAAGTGTTAAGTGGTTATAATACCTGTGATAGCTCCACCAATACAGACACTAGAAAATGATTAATTTTTTTTATTATAAGTTTTCATATGAAGACAAAATTATATATGCGTACTAGCACTTGACAAAACCATACGACTTTGGAGTGCCATAGCTTCTGCCCACTTCACTGCATGGACTTGATGAATGATAGATCTCTCTGTGTGCTCCCTTTTGATTTAAATAATCTGCCCAAGCAGCCCACCTCAAAATCTTGAGTGGCTGCAGTTGTGGTTCCTGGCAGTTGAAATTAGCACCTGTGGCTATAAGAAACCCTACTCTACCAAGTTTTCATACGGGTGTGGCTATGATGGTGCCCAAGAGTGTGGCTATGATGGCAAGGGTGTGGCTATGACGGCAAGGGTGTGGCTATGATGGCAAGAGTGTGCCTGAAAATCTATTCTCTTCGAGTGGGGAAAATTCAGCAAACACTCATTTTGTAGAAAATTGATTTTCAGTGCACATTATCTAGACCAGACCAGTAATCTGGAACTACAGCCAGTTCTGGGCACTTGGATTCTGAGGAAACCTTACTTTGGCTGCAAGTAACTCTGGCAGTTATACCATGCGACATTTTTAGTATCAAAAGAGAGCACACAGTATGATCTATCATTTGAGCTATATATCTAACGGTGAAGTGTGCAGAATCTACAGAGCTCCAGTACATAACCAGAAGCTTTTGTCAGTGTTTGTGTTTTGTTTATTCCCCCCCTCCTCCCCCTTTCATAAGTGGACTTATAAAATAGCACATTGAATGGGCTACATTTGAGATAAATCAGCACCAGCAATACTGTATCTATGATAAAATCACATGTTTCAGACACACCTCTCACAAAATAGTTCTTCTTGCATATGCATTCAGCTACCAGTGGTTAATACAAACATATGCTATATAGCTAAGTTGTTGGAGACGAAGGAAGCTAGTACATCACCAGAACATCCACATCGACACAGTGTACCTCACTAGAACACACACATCCACACAGTGTACCTCACTAGAACACACACATCCACACAGTGTACCTCACTAGAACACACACATCCACACAGTGTACCTACTAGAACACACACATCCACACAGTGTACCTCACTAGAACACACACATCCACACAGTGTACCTCACTAGAACACACACATCCACACAGTGTACCTCACTAGAACACACACATCCACACAGTGTACCTCACTAGAACACACACATCCACACAGTGTACCTACTAGAACACACACATCCACACAGTGTACCTCACTAGAACACACACATCCACACAGTGTACCTCACTAGAACACACACATCCACACAGTGTACCTCACTAGAACACACACATCCACACAGTGTACCTCACTAGAACACACACATCCACACAGTGTACCTACTAGAACACACACATCCACACAGTGTACCTACTAGAACACACACATCCACACAGTGTACCTACTAGAACACACACATCCACACAGTGTACCTACTAGAACATACACATCCACACAGTGTACCTACTAGAACACACACATCCACACAGTGTACCTACTAGAACACACACATCCACACAGTGTACCTACTAGAACACACACATCCACACAGTGTACCTACTAGAACACACACATCCACACAGTGTACCTACTAGAACACACACATCCACACAGTGTACCTCACTAGAACACACACATCCACACAGTGTACCTACTAGAACACACACATCCACACAGTGTACCTCACTAGAACACACACATCCACACAGTGTACCTACTAGAACACACACATCCACACAGTGTACCTACTAGAACACACACATCCACACAGTGTACCTACTAGAACACACACATCCACACAGTGTACCTCACTAGAACACACACATCCACACAGTGTACCTACTAGAACACACACATCCACACAGTGTACCTCACTAGAACACACACATCCACACAGTGTACCTACTAGAACAGACACATCCACACAGTGTACCTACTAGAACACACACATCCACACAGTGTACCTACTAGAACACACACATCCACACAGTGTACCTCACTAGAACACACACATCCACACAGTGTACCTCACTAGAACACACACATCCACACAGTGTACCTACTAGAACACACACATCCACACAGTGTACCTCACTAGAACACACACATCCACACAGTGTACCTCACTAGAACACACACATCCACACAGTGTACCTACTAGAACACACACATCCACACAGTGTACCTACTAGAACACACACATCCACACAGTGTACCTACTAGAACACACACATCCACACAGTGTACCTACTAGAACACACACATCCACACAGTGTACCTACTAGAACACACACATCCACACAGTGTACCTCACTAGAACACACACATCCACACAGTGTACCTACTAGAACACACACATCCACACAGTGTACCTACTAGAACACACACATCCACACAGTGTACCTCACTAGAACACACACATCCACACAGTGTACCTCACTAGAACACACACATCCACACAGTGTACCTACTAGAACACACACATCCACACAGTGTACCTCACTAGAACACACACATCCACACAGTGTACCTCACTAGAACACACACATCCACACAGTGTACCTACTAGAACACACACATCCACACAGTGTACCTACTAGAACACACACATCCACACAGTGTACCTACTAGAACACACACATCCACACAGTGTACCTACTAGAACACACACATCCACACAGTGTACCTACTAGAACACACACATCCACACAGTGTACCTACTAGAACACACACATCCACACAGTGTACCTACTAGAACACACACATCCACACAGTGTACCTACTAGAACACACACATCCACACAGTGTACCTACTAGAACACACACATCCACACAGTGTACCTCACTAGAACATACACATCCACACAGTGTACCTCACTAGAACACACACATCCACACAGTGTACCTACTAGAACACACACATCCACACAGTGTACCTACTAGAACACACACATCCACACAGTGTACCTACTAGAACACACACATCCACACAGTGTACCTACTAGAACAGACACATCCACACAGTGTACCTCACTAGAACACACACATCCACACAGTGTACCTCACTAGAACACACACATCCACACAGTGTACCTACTAGAACACACACATCCACACAGTGTACCTACTAGAACACACACATCCACACAGTGTACCTACTAGAACACACACATCCACACAGTGTACCTCACTAGAACACACACATCCACACAGTGTACCTCACTAGAACACACACATCCACACAGTGTACCTCACTAGAACACACACATCCACACAGTGTACCTACTAGAACACACACATCCACACAGTGTACCTACTAGAACACACACATCCACACAGTGTACCTACTAGAACACACACATCCACACAGTGTACCTACTAGAACACACACATCCACACAGTGTACCTACTAGAACACACACATCCACACAGTGTACCTCACTAGAACACACACATCCACACAGTGTACCTCACTAGAACACACACATCCACACAGTGTACCTCACTAGAACACACACATCCACACAGTGTACCTACTAGAACACACACATCCACACAGTGTACCTACTAGAACACACACATCCACACAGTGTACCTACTAGAACACACACATCCACACAGTGTACCTACTAGAACACACACATCCACACAGTGTACCTCACTAGAACACACACATCCACACAGTGTACCTACTAGAACACACACATCCACACAGTGTACCTCACTAGAACACACACATCCACACAGTGTACCTCACTAGAACACACACATCCACACAGTGTACCTACTAGAACACACACATCCACACAGTGTACCTACTAGAACACACACATCCACACAGTGTACCTACTAGAACACACACATCCACACAGTGTACCTACTAGAACACACACATCCACACAGTGTACCTCACTAGAACACACACATCCACACAGTGTACCTACTAGAACACACACATCCACACAGTGTACCTCACTAGAACACACACATCCACACAGTGTACCTACTAGAACACACACATCCACACAGTGTACCTACTAGAACATACACATCCACACAGTGTACCTCACTAGAACACACACATCCACACAGTGTACCTCACTAGAACACACACATCCACACAGTGTACCTCACTAGAACACACACATCCACACAGTGTACCTACTAGAACACACACATCCACACAGTGTACCTACTAGAACACACACATCCACACAGTGTACCTACTAGAACACACACATCCACACAGTGTACCTACTAGAACACACACATCCACACAGTGTACCTCACTAGAACACACACATCCACACAGTGTACCTCACTAGAACACACACATCCACACAGTGTACCTCACTAGAACACACACATCCACACAGTGTACCTACTAGAACACACACATCCACACAGTGTACCTACTAGAACACACACATCCACACAGTGTACCTACTAGAACACACACATCCACACAGTGTACCTACTAGAACACACACATCCACACAGTGTACCTCACTAGAACACACACATCCACACAGTGTACCTACTAGAACACACACATCCACACAGTGTACCTACTAGAACACACACATCCACACAGTGTACCTCACTAGAACACACACATCCACACAGTGTACCTCACTAGAACAGACACATCCACACAGTGTACCTACTAGAACACACACATCCACACAGTGTACCTCACTAGAACACACACATCCACACAGTGTACCTCACTAGAACACACACATCCACACAGTGTACCTACTAGAACACACACATCCACACAGTGTACCTACTAGAACACACACATCCACACAGTGTACCTACTAGAACACACACATCCACACAGTGTACCTACTAGAACACACACATCCACACAGTGTACCTCACTAGAACACACACATCCACACAGTGTACCTCACTAGAACACACACATCCACACAGTGTACCTCACTAGAACACACACATCCACACAGTGTACCTACTAGAACACACACATCCACACAGTGTACCTCACTAGAACACACACATCCACACAGTGTACCTACTAGAACACACACATCCACACAGTGTACCTACTAGAACACACACATCCACACAGTGTACCTACTAGAACACACACATCCACACAGTGTACCTACTAGAACACACACATCCACACAGTGTACCTACTAGAACACACACATCCACACAGTGTACCTCACTAGAACACACACATCCACACAGTGTACCTACTAGAACACACACATCCACACAGTGTACCTCACTAGAACACACACATCCACACAGTGTACCTACTAGAACACACACATCCACACAGTGTACCTACTAGAACACACACATCCACACAGTGTACCTACTAGAACACACACATCCACACAGTGTACCTCACTAGAACACACACATCCACACAGTGTACCTACTAGAACACACACATCCACACAGTGTACCTCACTAGAACACACACATCCACACAGTGTACCTCACTAGAACACACACATCCACACAGTGTACCTACTAGAACACACACATCCACACAGTGTACCTACTAGAACACACACATCCACACAGTGTACCTACTAGAACACACACATCCACACAGTGTACCTCACTAGAACACACACATCCACACAGTGTACCTCACTAGAACACACACATCCACACAGTGTACCTACTAGAACACACACATCCACACAGTGTACCTCACTAGAACACACACATCCACACAGTGTACCTACTAGAACACACACATCCACACAGTGTACCTCACTAGAACACACACATCCACACAGTGTACCTCACTAGAACACACACATCCACACAGTGTACCTCACTAGAACACACACATCCACACAGTGTACCTCACTAGAACACACACATCCACACAGTGTACCTCACTAGAACACACACATCCACACAGTGTACCTCACTAGAACACACACATCCACACAGTGTACCTACTAGAACACACACATCCACACAGTGTACCTACTAGAACACACACATCCACACAGTGTACCTACTAGAACACACACATCCACACAGTGTACCTACTAGAACACACACATCCACACAGTGTACCTACTAGAACACACACATCCACACAGTGTACCTACTAGAACACACACATCCACACAGTGTACCTCACTAGAACACACACATCCACACAGTGTACCTACTAGAACACACACATCCACACAGTGTACCTACTAGAACACACACATCCACACAGTGTACCTCACTAGAACATACACATCCACACAGTGTACCTACTAGAACACACACATCCACACAGTGTACCTACTAGAACACACACATCCACACAGTGTACCTCACTAGAACACACACATCCACACAGTGTACCTCACTAGAACACACACATCCACACAGTGTACCTCACTAGAACACACACATCCACACAGTGTACCTACTAGAACACACACATCCACACAGTGTACCTACTAGAACACACACATCCACACAGTGTACCTACTAGAACACACACATCCACACAGTGTACCTACTAGAACACACACATCCACACAGTGTACCTACTAGAACACACACATCCACACAGTGTACCTACTAGAACACACACATCCACACAGTGTACCTCACTAGAACACACACATCCACACAGTGTACCTACTAGAACACACACATCCACACAGTGTACCTACTAGAACACACACATCCACACAGTGTACCTACTAGAACACACACATCCACACAGTGTACCTCACTAGAACACACACATCCACACAGTGTACCTACTAGAACACACACATCCACACAGTGTACCTCACTAGAACACACACATCCACACAGTGTACCTACTAGAACACACACATCCACACAGTGTACCTACTAGAACACACACATCCACACAGTGTACCTCACTAGAACACACACATCCACACAGTGTACCTACTAGAACACACACATCCACACAGTGTACCTCACTAGAACACACACATCCACACAGTGTACCTCACTAGAACACACACATCCACACAGTGTACCTACTAGAACACACACATCCACACAGTGTACCTCACTAGAACACACACATCCACACAGTGTACCTACTAGAACACACACATCCACACAGTGTACCTACTAGAACACACACATCCACACAGTGTACCTCACTAGAACACACACATCCACACAGTGTACCTCACTAGAACACACACATCCACACAGTGTACCTCACTAGAACACACACATCCACACAGTGTACCTACTAGAACACACACATCCACACAGTGTACCTACTAGAACACACACATCCACACAGTGTACCTACTAGAACACACACATCCACACAGTGTACCTCACTAGAACACACACATCCACACAGTGTACCTCACTAGAACACACACATCCACACAGTGTACCTACTAGAACACACACATCCACACAGTGTACCTCACTAGAACACACACATCCACACAGTGTACCTCACTAGAACACACACATCCACACAGTGTACCTACTAGAACACACACATCCACACAGTGTACCTACTAGAACACACACATCCACACAGTGTACCTACTAGAACACACACATCCACACAGTGTACCTCACTAGAACACACACATCCACACAGTGTACCTCACTAGAACACACACATCCACACAGTGTACCTACTAGAACACACACATCCACACAGTGTACCTACTAGAACACACACATCCACACAGTGTACCTACTAGAACACACACATCCACACAGTGTACCTACTAGAACACACACATCCACACAGTGTACCTACTAGAACACACACATCCACACAGTGTACCTCACTAGAACACACACATCCACACAGTGTACCTACTAGAACACACACATCCACACAGTGTACCTACTAGAACACACACATCCACACAGTGTACCTACTAGAACACACACATCCACACAGTGTACCTACTAGAACACACACATCCACACAGTGTACCTACTAGAACACACACATCCACACAGTGTACCTCACTAGAACACACACATCCACACAGTGTACCTCACTAGAACACACACATCCACACAGTGTACCTACTAGAACACACACATCCACACAGTGTACCTACTAGAACACACACATCCACACAGTGTACCTCACTAGAACACACACATCCACACAGTGTACCTACTAGAACACACACATCCACACAGTGTACCTACTAGAACACACACATCCACACAGTGTACCTACTAGAACACACACATCCACACAGTGTACCTCACTAGAACACACACATCCACACAGTGTACCTCACTAGAACACACACATCCACACAGTGTACCTACTAGAACACACACATCCACACAGTGTACCTACTAGAACACACACATCCACACAGTGTACCTCACTAGAACACACACATCCACACAGTGTACCTACTAGAACACACACATCCACACAGTGTACCTACTAGAACACACACATCCACACAGTGTACCTCACTAGAACACACACATCCACACAGTGTACCTCACTAGAACACACACATCCACACAGTGTACCTACTAGAACACACACATCCACACAGTGTACCTACTAGAACACACACATCCACACAGTGTACCTCACTAGAACACACACATCCACACAGTGTACCTACTAGAACACACACATCCACACAGTGTACCTCACTAGAACACACACATCCACACAGTGTACCTACTAGAACACACACATCCACACAGTGTACCTACTAGAACACACACATCCACACAGTGTACCTCACTAGAACACACACATCCACACAGTGTACCTACTAGAACACACACATCCACACAGTGTACCTACTAGAACACACACATCCACACAGTGTACCTACTAGAACACACACATCCACACAGTGTACCTACTAGAACACACACATCCACACAGTGTACCTCACTAGAACACACACATCCACACAGTGTACCTACTAGAACACACACATCCACACAGTGTACCTCACTAGAACATACACATCCACACAGTGTACCTCACTAGAACACACACACCCACACAGTGTACCTACTAGAACACACACATCCACACAGTGTACCTACTAGAACACACACATCCACACAGTGTACCTCACTAGAACACACACATCCACACAGTGTACCTCACTAGAACACACACATCCACACAGTGTACCTCACTAGAACACACACATCCACACAGTTGGCTATTTAAAACTCCACTGCACAACACTGCTAGTTATGATATCCGCATCATATGCTTGCATGCATTCTTTCCATTCAGCCATTACTACTAACGTCTCTCAGTGTAGCCAGCTCCTCAGGTTTTCGTCCCTTGTCTGCATGCCGATGTCATCAAAGAAGAATTCCTATTTTGTGAGTTGCTTTTAGAAACTACAAAGGCCATTGACATTAAAAATGGTGAATAATTTCTTTGCCAAGAACAACTTCAACTGGAAGAAAAGCTTGTCCTCTGTGTACAGAAGGAGCACCCACCATGCTTGGCAACACATCTGGTATTGCTGTGTTGGTGAAGAAGGAAGCTCCTCAGGTCATCGTGACTCTATATGGCCATGCATTGGTGTCAAAGACATGCCAAAAATTCTGAAAGAAGTCTTGTCCACTGATGTGAAAGTCGTCAGCTTCATCAGAGCCAGGGCTTTGAACCATCGCATCTTCAAGAGGTTTTGTCAAGAAATGGGAGAAGAATATGATGTTCTTCTCTACCACACAGAAGTTCTCGGGCACATGAACGCTTAATTGAACTTTGGGTTTTACTTTTTTAAGAGAAAAGAAATCCCGCCCACTCACTCTCAGAACCTTTTGACAATGAGGAGACCATCCAGGCTGGGCTTGCTTGGCAGACATTGTTAGCCATATGAAGGTGATGAGGAGACCATCCAGGCTGGGATTGCTTGGCAGACATTGTTAGCCATATGAAGGTGATGAGGAGTCCATCCAGGCTGGGCTTGCTTGGCAGACATTGTTAGCCCCATGAAGGTAACCCATTCAATGCAAGCCCTGCGGTAACGACTATGGATGCTGCCGAAAGACTACAAGCTTTTCTGGCCAAACTGCTGCTGTGGAAGAGGAAATTGGACTCAGACAACTAGGCCAACTTATTAATGTTAGAGGGAGTGAGCACTCTCAAGATGGAGTCTCCTCACTAGAGTTGGGCCACCTGTCGCTAGGAAAATGATTTCTACAGATTTAGTTGCCTAGTCATTTGTGGGTCGTCAAAACTCTGTACGGTGGACGTTTCAAGATTCCCACTTCCCAGTTACTAGTTTAGAGCAGGAAATAAGCTTATATAAATTATGGATAAAACGATCGCATTTTTCCAAATGATAACTTCAGAGAGCCCTATGGTGCTTACAGTGATGAGCAGGCTAATAATAATTAACTTGCAAGGGAAATGGGGAAGAGCTTGGGAGAGAACAGAGAGAGGTTGAGGAGATGGAATATTTCACAACAAACACATCACTTCTTGATGACTTCGTGGAGGTTGTCGAGCTCGCGATCGGTGAGCATGTTTTATATAATATATATATTGGTGGTTATTAATCCGAGGCTCTGGCCAACAATGCATCCGGCGAATTTAATTCTGCACCAACATTTCCAGCTATATAGCTATACAGCTATATATTACAATTATATGCATAGCACACACACGCATATTTCCGCTCATAAAACCTCATGCAAATAATGTACATGTAAGCTTAAGCATGTTCTTTATTTGTAATAAGCACTTGCAATAAAGAATAGAGCATGTGGAGGACCAGCACCAGCAGCTTAGCTAGAGCATGTGGAGGACCAGCACCAGCAGCTTAGCTAGAGGACCAGCACCAGCAGCTTAGCTAGAGCATGTGGAGGACCAGCCACCAGCAGCTTAGCTAGAGCATGTGGAGGACCAGCACCAGCAGCTTAGCTAGAGCATGTGGAGGACCAGCACCAATAGCTTAGCTAGAGCATGTGGAGGACCAGCCATCAGCAGCTTAGCTAGAGCATGTGGAGGACCAGCCACCAGCAGCTTAGCTAGAGCATGTGGAGGACCAGCCACCAGCAGCTTAGCTAGAGCATGTGGAGGACCAGCCACCAGCAGCTTAGCTAGAGCATGTGGAGGACCAGCCACCAGCAGCTTAGCTAGAGCATGTGGGGGACCAGCCACCAGCAGCTTAGCTAGAGCATGTGGAGGACCAGCCACCAGCAGCTTAGCTAGAGCATGTGGAGGACCAGCCACCAGCAGCTTAGCTAGAGCATGTGGAGGACCAGCCATCAGCAGCTTAGCTAGAGCATGTGGAGGACCAGCTACCAGCAGCTTAGCTAGAGCATGTGGAGGACCAGCCACCAGCAGCTTAGCTAGAGCATGTGGAGGACCAGCCACCAGCAGCTTAGCTAGAGCATGTGGAGGACCAGCCACCAGCAGCTTAGCTAGAGCATGTGGAGGACCAGCACCAATAGCTTAGCTAGGGCATGTGGAGGACCAGCACCAGCAGCTTAGCTAGGGCATGTGGAGGACCAGCACCAGCAGCTTAGCTAGAGCATGTGGAGGACCAGCCACCAGCAGCTTAGCTAGAGCATGTGGAGGACCAGCCACCAGCAGCTTAGCTAGAGCATGTGGAGGACCAGCCATCAGCAGCTTAGCTAGAGCATGTGGAGGACCAGCCACCAGCAGCTTAGCTAGAGCATGTGGAGGACCAGCTACCAGCAGCGGCACTGGATTTAAGACGGGAAGCATGATAATTATTTACAGGTGAATGTTCGGCACTCTACAGGTGGAATTCACACTTGACCACACCCACCTTTCCCTTCTCCTGAGTGTTGGTGAGCATGACGATAGTCTGAATGCCTTCCTCCCATACCATGCGCCAGAACTCAGTCAGCGTTCCCGGCAAGGGTCCTGCTTACACATACATATGCAACAGTTCAGTCACACCACAACACATCCGTCCTATAGGACATCGCAAGTTTGCACACCCGTCCTATAGGACAGCGCATACATCCACACTGACTTAGCACATAAGACTTGTCACTAATTAACAAGGTGAATATGACGCACATGCTCTTAAAAGACAACTCATCACATCTGACACATGTCATATAACATGTCACATTTAACACAGCACGGAAGATTAAATATCACATGATATATTACGACAGATCGCACTCTGACCTTGTGTAGCTATATAAGCTTTGTGTCTGCGGTAGCCCTGCAAGTGCACAACAACAACAACAACAACAAGTCTGTAAACAATTAGAACAACAAATACACATCATAGATAACCTTTGAACCACCCCACCAGCTACCCCTCCAGTTGTGACTGCCCCTCCAGTTGTGACTGCCCCTCCAGTTGTGACTGCCCCTCCAGTTGTGCCTGCCCCTCCAGTTGTGACTGCCCCTCCAGTTGTGACTGCCCCTCCAGTTGTGACTGTCCCTCCAGTTGTGACTGTCCCTCCAGTTGTGACTGCCCCTCCAGTTGTGACTGCCCCTCCAGTTGTGACTGCCCTCCAGTTGTGACTGCCCCTCCAGTTGTGACTGCCCCTCCAGTTGTGACTGCCCCTCCAGTTGTGACTGCCCCTCCAGTTGTGACTGCCCCTCCAGTAGTGACTGTCCCTCCAGTTGTGACTGTCCCTCCAGTTGTGACTGTCCCTCCAGTTGTGACTGTCCCTCCAGTTGTGACTGCCCCTCCAGTTGTGACTTCCCCTCCAGTTGTGACTGCCCCTCCAGTAGTGACTGTCCCTCCAGTTGTGACTGTCCCTCCAGTTGTGACTGCCCCTCCAGTTGTGAACTGCCCCTCCAGTTGTGACTGCCCCTCCAGTTGTGACTGTCCCTCCAGTTGTGACTGTCCCTCCAGTTGTGACTGTCCCTCCAGTTGTAACTGCCCCTCCAGTTGTAACTGCCCCTCCAGTAGTGACTGTCCCTCCAGTTGTGACTGTCCCTCCAGTTGTAACTGCCCCTCCAGTAGTGACTGTCCCTCCAGTTGTGACTGTCCCTCCAGTTGTAACTGCCCCTCCAGTAGTGACTGTCCCACCAGTTGTAACTGCCCCTCCAGTTGCAGCTGCCCCTTCAGTTGCGACTGCCCCTGCAGTTGTGACTGCCCCTCCAGTTGTGACTGCCCCTCCAGTTGTGACTGCCCCTCCAGTTGTGACTGCCCCTCCAGTTGTGACTGCCCCTCCAGTTGTGACTACCCCTCCAGTTGTGACTGCCCCTCTAGTTGTAATGGCATTAAATTGATAGCTAGAACTTATTTCCACCATTAGAATGAGAGCCAATAGCTGCAGGTTAGTTGACTATTGATGCAAGCTACGAAATCTAAGTCAGCCTATCCAGGAGCAGGCCTCCCTCCTCCAAGGCCAATGGACTTGCTCAGCAGAAGACATTCAAGAGACACGCAAAACAGAAGACAGCTGTACTGACGGGCACTTGTGATTACTGACCGTTTAATCAAGATTGTCCATCCACACCCATCCTGTAGTATTGCAGAGAAGCCTACACACTTCCACACCCTCTGTGCAGTGCAAGGTGCATAGAGGCTGTGAGTCAACCTCTCAAGACAGCACACACCTGATCAGGCTGTGTGTGTGCAACACTCCAGTCAACCTCTCTCTGACAGCACTGGTCAGGCTGGGTGTGTGCAACACCCCAGTCAACCTCTCTCTGACAGAACTGGTCAGGCTGTGTGTGTGCAACACTCCAGTCAACCTCTCTCTGACAGCACTGATCAGGCTGGGTGTGTGCAACACTCCAGTCAACCTCTCTCTGACAGCTCTGGTCAGGCTGTGTGTGTGCAACACTCCAGTCAACCTCTCTCTGACAGCACTGATCAGGCTGGGTGTGTGCAACACTCCAGTCAACCTCTCTCTGACAGCACTGATCAGGCTGGGTGTGTGCAACACTCCAGTCAACCTCTCTCTGACAGCTCTGGTCAGGCTGTGTGTGTGCAACACCCCAGTCAACCTCTCTCTGACAGCTCTGGTCAGGCTGTGTGTGTGCAACACTCCAGTCAACCTCTCTCTGACACCACTGGTCAGGCTGTGTGTGTGCAACACCCCAGTCAACCTCTCTCTGACACCACTGGTCAGGCTGTGTGTGTGCAACACCCCAGTCAACCTCTCTCTGACACCACTGGTCAGGATGTGTGTGTGCAACACCCCAGTCAACCTCTCTCTGACAGCTCTGGTCAGGCTGTGTGTGTTCAACACCCCAGTCAACCTCTCTGACACCACTAGTCAGGCTGTGTGTTCAACACTCCAGTCAACCTCTCTCTGACACCACTGGTCAGGCTGTGTGCGTGAAACGCTCCAATCAACCTCTCTCTGACAGCTCTGGTCAGGCTGTGTGTGTGCAACACTCCAGTCAACCTCTCTGACACCACTAGTCAGGCTGTGTGTTCAACACTCCAGTCAACCTCTCTCTGACACCACTGGTCAGGCTGTGTGCGTGAAACGCTCCAATCAACCTCTCTCTGACAGCACTGATCAGGCTGGGTGTGTGCAACACTCCAGTCAACCTCTCTCTGACAGCTCTGGTCAGGCTGTGTGTGTGCAACACTCCAGTCAACCTCTCTCTGACAGCTCTGGTCAGGCTGTGTGTGTGCAACACTCCAGTCAACCTCTCTCTGACAGAACTGGTCAGGCTGTGTGTGTGCAACACCCCAGTCAACCTCTCTCTGACACCACTGGTCAGGCTGTGTGTGTGCAACACCCCAGTCAACCTCTCTCTGACACCACTGGTCAGGCTGTGTGTGTGCAACACCCCAGTCAACCTCTCTCTGACAGCTCTGGTCAGGCTGTGTGTGTGCAACACCCCAGTCAACCTCTCTCTGACACCACTGGTCAGGCTGTGTGTGTGCAACACCCCAGTCAACCTCTCTCTGACACCACTGGTCAGGCTGTGTGTGTGCAACACCCCGGTCAACCTCTCTCTGACACCACTGGTCAGGCTGTGTGTGTGCAACACCCCAGTCAACCTCTCTCTGACACCACTGGTCAGGCTGTGTGTGTGCAACACCCCAGTCAACCTCTCTCTGACACCACTGGTCAGGCTGTGTGTGTGCAACACCCCAGTCAACCTCTCTCTGACAGCTCTGGTCAGGCTGTGTGTGTGCAACACCCCAGTCAACCTCTCTCTGACAGCTCTGGTCAGGCTGTGTGTGTTCAACACCCCAGTCAACCTCTCTGACACCACTGGTCAGGCTGTGTGTTCAACACCCCAGTCAACCTCTCTCTGACACCACTGGTCAGGCTGTGTGTGTTCAACACCCCAGTCATCCTCTCTGACACCACTGATCAGGCTGTGTGTGTTCAACACCCCAGTCAACCTCTCTGACACCACTGGTCAGGCTGTGTGCGTGAAACGCTCCAATCAACCTCTCTCTGACACCACTGGTCAGGCTGTGTGTGTTCAACACCCCAGTCAACCTCTCTCTGACACCACTGGTCAGGCTGTGTGTGTGCAACACTCCGTCAATCTCTCTCTGACACCACTGGTCAGGCTGTGTGTGTTCAACACCCCAGTCAACCTCTCTCTGACACCACTGGTCAGGCTGTGTGTGTGCAACACCCCAGTCAACTTCTCTCTGACACCACTGGTCAGGCTGTGTGTGTGCAACACCCCAGTCAACCTCTCTCTGACACCACTGGTCAGGCTGTGTGTGTTCAACACCCCAGTCAACCTCTCTCTGACACCACTGGTCAGGCTGTGTGTGTGCAACACCCCAGTCAACTTCTCTCTGACACCACTGGTCAGGCTGTGTGTGTTCAACACCCCAGTCAACCTCTCTCTGACACCACTGGTCAGGCTGTGTGTGTGCAACACCCCAGTCAACTTCTCTCTGACACCACTGGTCAGGCTGTGTGTGTGTGCGTGCAACACTTACAGAGCAGTAGCTGGCATTGATATAGTCAGAGGAGGTGTGGTTCTTGACCTTGACTCGCGTGTTGTCGTAGGGCACAATGTTGTAGTGTAGTACCTGTTCTTGGGCTTGTTGCCGGGCTGCACGGCCACCTCCATGCCCATGCCTGCTGCTATCATAGGCATGGACCCAAACTCCTCCAGGAACAGCTGATTATCATTAGTCCGCATCACTAGCAGCTTGTGGACAAACCCAGTCACTGGTACAGGAGAGTGCTCGTCCAGTGCTACACACCAGAAGATAAACATGGCAGCATGCGTGCAGCTGATGAGATCGAACAGACCGGCACAGACATGCAAGACATGGGACTAACACACCTAGCTTGAGGAAGACATGAGATAACACACCTAGCTTGAGGAAGACATGGGACTAACACACACCTAGTTTGTGGAAGACATGGGACTAACACACCTAGCTTGAAGAAGACATGAGATAACACACCTAGCTTGAGGAAGACATGGGACTAACACACACCTAGCTTGAGGAAGACATGGGACTAACACACCTACGTAGCTTGAGGAAGACATGAGATAACACACCTAGCTTGAGGAAGACATAACACACACCTAGCTTGAGGAAGACATGGGACTAACACACACCTAGCTTGAGGAAGACATGGAACTAACACACACCTGGCTTGAAGAAGACATGGGACTAACTTAAACCTAGCTTGAGGAAGACATGGGACTATCAGACACCTACAGCTTGAGGAAGACATGGGACTAACACACCTAGCTTAAGGAAGACATGGGACTAACAGACACCTAGCTTGAGGAAGACATGGGACTAACACACACCTAGCTTGAGGAAGACATGGGACTAACAGATACCTACAGCTTGAGGAAGACATGGGACTAACACACACCTAGCTTGAGGAAGACATGGGACTAACAGACACCTACAGCTTGAGGAAGACATGGGACTAACACACCTAGCTTGAGGAAGACATGGGACTAACAGACACCTAGCTTGAGGAAGACATGGGACTAACACACACCTAGCTTGAGGAAGACATGGGACTAACATACACCTAGCTTGAGGAAGACATGGGACTAACACACCTAGCTTGAGGAAGACATGGGACTAAAACACACCTAGCTTGAGGAAGACATGGGACTAACACACCTAGCTTGAGGAAGACATGGGACTAACACACACCTAGCTTGAGGAAGACATGGGACTAACACACACCTGGCTTGAGGAAGACATGGGACTAACACACCTAGCTTGAGGAAGACATGGGACTAACACACCTAGCTTGAGGAAGACATGGGACTAACAAACCTAGCTTGAGGAAGACATGGGACTAACACACACCTAGCTTGAGGAAGACATGAGATAACACACCTAGCTTGAGGAAGATATGGGACTAACACACACCTAGCTTGAGGAAGACATGGGACTAACATACTCCTAGCTTGAGGAAGACATGGGACTAACATACCTAGCTTGAGGAAGAAATGGGACTAACACACCTAGCTTGAGGAAGACATGGGACTAACACACACCTAGCTTGAGGAAGACATGGGACTAACACACACCTAGCTTGAGGAAGACATGGGACTAACACACACCTAGCTTGAGGAAGACATGGGACTAACACACCTAGCTTGAGGAAGACATGGGACTAACACACACCTAGCTTGAGGAAGACATGGGACTAACACACACCTGGCTTGAGGAAGACATGGGACTAACACACCTAGCTTGAGGAAGACATGGGACTAACACACCTAGCTTGAGGAAGACATGGGACTAACAAACCTAGCTTGAGGAAGACATGGGACTAACACACACCTAGCTTGAGGAAGACATGAGATAACACACCTAGCTTGAGGAAGACATGGGACTAACACACACCTAGCTTGAGGAAGACATGGGACTAACATACTCCTAGCTTGAGGAAGACATGGGACTAACATACCTAGCTTGAGGAAGACA
Source organism: Cladorhizidae sp. MBARI D1340-BT2 (assembly GCA_028752905.1). Lineage (NCBI taxonomy): Eukaryota > Metazoa > Porifera > Demospongiae > Poecilosclerida > Cladorhizidae > Cladorhizidae sp. MBARI D1340-BT2. The sequence continues at coordinate 55,028,551 of JAQNBH010000011.1, forward strand.
TGGGACTAACACACCTAGCTTGAGGAAGACATGGGACTAACACACACCTAGCTTGAGGAAGACATGGGACTAACATACTCCTAGCTTGAGGAAGACATGGGACTAACACACCTAGCTTGAGAAGACATGGGACTAACACACCTAGCTTGAGGAAGACATGGGACTAACACACACCTAGCTTGAGGAAGACATGAGATAAGACATGGGACTAACACACACCTAGCTTGAGGAAGACATGGGACTAACATACTCCTAGCTTGAGGAAGACATGGGACTAACATACCTAGCTTGAGGAAGAAATGGGACTAACACACCTAGCTTGAGGAAGACATGGGACTAACACACACCTAGCTTGAGGAAGACATGGGACTAACACACCTAGCTTGAGGAAGACATGGGACTAACACACACCTAGCTTGAGGAAGACATGGGACTAACACACACCTAGCTTGAGGAAGACATGGGACTAACACACCTAGCTTGAGGAAGACATGGGACTAACACACCTAGCTTGAGGAAGACATGGGACTAACACACCTAGCTTGAGGAAGACATGGGACTAACACACCTAGCTTGAGGAAGACATGGGACTAACACACCTAGCTTGAGGAAGACATGGGACTAACATACTCCTAGCTTGAGGAAGACATGGGACTAACATACACCTAGCTTGAGGAAGACATGGGACTAACACACACCTAGCTTGAGGAAGACTAACCTTCTGTGCGTTTGCTCATCCTGAATTCCTCCACAGGGTCGGCCACCCTCTTCTTAGTGGAGAGTCTGAAGGAGGTTGACCTCTCCACGGCTTCTCCCTCCTGGGTCTTGTCCAAAGACCTGCCCAAGGGATATGTCCACACACACCATCAACTACTCGTTACAATGCCTTTCTTGTTTCAGCTAATGATGCTCTTGCCCTAGCCCTGATGCCCTAGCCCTGATGCCCTAGCCCTGATGTCCTAGCCCTGATGCTCTTGCCCTAGCCCTGATGGTCTAGCCTTCATCAGGAATAATTGTATTGTGGACAGCTGCAGTGCAAGACTGCTGCAATAGAGGAGCAGACAAGATGTCTGCACCTCTGAATGGCATTACAATTTCCCCTCAGGCATATATAGCACGAGTGTATATGTCATGTAGGACACAATGGTCAGAGGATACTGGAGTAAATTCCAGTAGATGATATCACAAGCTGTCCAGTAGCAATGTGCAAGCAGAGATGCAGAATTAGCACTACTACATACTGTAGCAAGGAGCTGAACATGACTGGAGCTAGCCAGAGGCTGGAACTGGAGATAGCCAGGGAATGGAGGTGCATGTAGCCATAGGCTTTGGCTTAGAGCTAGCCAACAGCTAAAGCTATCCAGCCAAGCAGCTTCAGATAGTGATCCTCACCTTAGAGCTATCCAGCAGCTAGAGCCTCCAGCAGCTGGAGTTAGCCAACAGCTAGAGCCATCCAGCAGCCAGCAGCTAGAGTCAGCCAGCAGCTAGAGTCGGCCAGCAGCTAGAGCCATCCAGCAGCCAGCAGCTAGAGTTAGCCAGCAGCTAGAGCCATCCAACAGCTAGAGCTATCCAGCAGCTAGAGTTAGCCAGCAGCTAGAGTTAGCAGTTAGCCAGAAACTAGAGTTAGCCAGCAGCTAGAGTTAGCCAGCAGCTAGAGTTAGCCAGAAACTAGAGTTAGCCAGCAGCTAGAGTTAGCCAGCAGCTAGAGTTAGCCAGCAGCTCGAGTTAGCCAGCAGCTCGAGTTAGCCAGCAGCTAGAGTCAGCCAGCAGCTCGAGCTATCCAGCAGCTAGAGTTAGCCAGCAGCTAGAGTTAGCCAGAAACTAGAGTTAGCCAGCAGCTAGAGTTAGCCAGCAGCTAGAGTCAGCCAGCAGCTAGAGCTATCCAGCAGCTAGAGTTAGCCAGCAGCTAGAGTTAGCCAGCAGCTAGAGTCAGCCAGCAGCTAGAGCTAGCCAGCAGCTAGAGCTAGCCAGCAGCTAGAGCTATCCAGCAGCTAGAGTTATCCAGCAGCTAGAGTTAGCCAGCAGCTAGAGCTAGCCAGCAGCTAGAGCTATCCAGCAGCTAGAGTTATCCAGCAGCTAGAGTTAGCCGGCAGCTAGAGTTAGCCAGCAGCTAGAGTCATCCAGCAGCTAGAGTTAGCCAGAAACTAGAGTTAGCCAACAACTAGAGTTAGCCAGCAGCTAGAGCCATACAACAGCTAGAGCTATCCAGCAGCTAGAGTTAGCCAGCAGCTAGAGTTAGCCAGAAACTAGAGCTATCCAGCAGCTAGAGTTAGCCAGCAGCTAGAGTTAGCCAGCAGCTAGAGTTAGCCAGCAGCTAGAGCTAGCCAGCAGCTAGAGTTAGCCAGCAGCTAGAGCTATCCAGGAGCTAGAGTTAGCCAGCAGCTAGAGTTAGCCAGCAGCTAGAGCTATCCAGCAGCTAGAGTTAGCCAGCAGCTAGAGTCAGCCAGCAGCTAGAGTTAGCCAGCAGCTAGAGTCAGCCAGCAGCTAGAGTTATCCAGCAGCTAGAGCTATCCAGCAGCTAGAGTTAGCCAGCAGCTAGAGTCAGCCAGCAGCTAGAGCTATCCAGCAGCTAGAGCTATCCAGCAGCTAGAGCTAGCCAGCAGCTAGAGTCAGCCAGCAGCTAGAGTTAGCCAACAGCTAGAGTTAGCCAGCAGCTAGAGTCATCCAGCAGCTAGAGTCAGCCACGAGCTGGCCAGAACTAAGGGCTAGAAATACACATTTATGTAGGGCTGAAGCTATACAGTATACATACCTGGAGCAGCAGCAGCACATACAGCTGATGAGTGTTGCCATGCATATAGCTAGTATGAGAAGAGCAGCAACTCCACCTGCAGCAGCTACTGGAATGAGAGGGAAGTCTGGCAGTGGAGCAGTTGGTGATGGGGTCATAGACAAACTTCCACCTGTACACACACACAATGCACAGCAGGTGAAGGCCAAAGACAAAGAGCACACAGTTATTGCCTTACTTGTCTCAGGATGAAACTGAAACACAAACAAACTATTAGGCTATTGTATCAACAACTCTTGTCATTGGACCTACTAGAGCATCAGTACAGACATTAGGGCATCAGTACAGCCATTAGGGCATCAGTACAGCTATTAGGACTAGTACAGCTATTAGGACTACTAGAGCAACAGTACAGCTAATAGAGCAACAGTACAGCTATTAGGACTACTAGAGCAACAGTACAGCTATTAGGACTAATAGAGCATCAGTACAGCTACTAGAGCATCAGTACAGCTATTAGGACTACTAGATCAGTACATCTATTAGGACTACTGAGCAACAGTACAGCTATTAGGACTAATAGAGCAACAGTACAGCTATTATGACTAATAGAGCATCAGTACAGCTATTAGGACTACTAGAGCAACAGTACAGCTAATAGAGCAACAGTACAGCTATTAGGACTACTAGATCAGTACAGCTATTAGGACTACTAGAGCAACAGTACAGCTATTAGGACTACTAGAGCAACACTATGTAGGTACAGAGACTGGCCATACTGCTATTATATACACAATTAGCTCAGTTACACTAACACAGCTGTCTAGAGTGGCAGCCAATAACAACCATCTAACTACTGAGCATGCACAGAATGTGTGAATTGTCACTCAGGCATGTGCTATATAATAGCAGGTCAGACTAAGTGCCACTATGCCCAAGTATGCAGCTGCTGATTGCAGCCACAACAAAAAGGATGTGGTCAGATTAGCAAACCACATCACAACCCAGCATCTATAATGCAGCCTACCACACACACACACACTCCATGCAGGTGCCATCCAATCACTCTCTCTCTCACACACACACACACACACACACACAGAATGCTAACACACACACACACACACACACCATAATAGCTAGTTCCCACAAAATTAGCACACCTTGTTGCTAGACATACCTAACACTTATTAGGCATGTGCAGGATTACATGGCATCAGGGTCAATGCCTTCTAGACTCTTCACCCCCAGGAAATGCAAGTTCCTTCCTCTCCCAGGAAATGTCGGTTCCTTCCTCTCCCCACCCACAGGAAATGTCAGTTCCTTCAACCCCCCAGGAAATGTCGGTTCCTTCCTCTCCCCACCCACAGGAGATGTCACTTCCTTCCCGATTCTTAATGAATGATTGCACTGAAGGACAAGACAACTTTTCCTTTTCCATGGCAAAGCAGTCCTCACATTGAAGCCTAATAAGGAAAGGGAAGGTGGTCCCTTAGCCTGGTAATGCCACTACCCTGGGTGGCAGGTGGCAAGGGTGTGTGTTCACTTAGCCTGGTAATGCCACTACCCTGGGAGGCAAGGGTGTGTGGTCCCTTAGCCTGGTAATGCACTACCCTGGGAGGCAAGGGGTGTGGTCCCTTAGCCTGGTAATGCACTACCCTGGGAGGCAAGGGGGTGTGGTATCTTAGCCTGGTAATGCTGGGAGGCAAGGGTGTGTTCCCTTAGCCTGGTAATGCCACTACCCTGGGAGGCAAGGGTGTGCGGTCCCTTAGCCTGGTAATGCCACTACCCTGGGAGGCAAGGGGGGGTGTTCCCTTAGCCTGGTAATGCCACTACCCTGGGAGGCAAGGGGGGGGGGGGGGGGGGGGTGTTCCCTTAGCCTGGTAATGCCACTACCCTGGGAGGCAAGGGTGTGTGGTCCCTTAGCCTGGTAATGCCACTACCCTGGGAGGCAAGAATGTGTGTTTCCTTAGCCTGGTAATGCCACTACCCTGGGAGGCAAGGGTGTGTGTTCCCTTAGCCTGGTAATGCCACTACCTTGGGAGGCAAGGGTGTGTGGTTAGTGGAGCATCACAAACCAAAAAGCTACTCTGGGGGGGGGGGGGGGGGGGGTGTTGGCTCCACCTTAATATTAAAAACTAATCTCATGCACAGTCGACACTTCACCTCCTTGAGCAAAGGAACTGCTTTAGGCAGACTGATCAAACACACCAACCATGCTGATGAGGGGAGGGGTGCATGTGGCGCTGGCTCTACTGCTGGCCTCACAGATACACCAAAATGGTGGCTTAGTATCCTAAATGGTGGCTTAGTATCCTAAATGGTGGCTTAGTATCCTAACTATGGATGACTTTGGCAGATGCTAGCTCACAAGAGCCTCCCAGTGCACCTTGACTCCTTCACTGAGCTAAAGACCCGCACCACCCAAGAATGAAATTAGTCTTTAAGATCCACTCTTCATCATCTCTTTCCTCTCACCTCCATAACTGCAGTGTGACAAGTCAGGTTATTGGACCAGACTCCACCCCATAACTGCAGTGTGACAAGTCAGGTTATTGGACCAGACTCCACCCCATAACTGCAGTGTGACAAGTCAGGTTATTGGACCAGACTCCACCCCATAACTGCAGTGTGACAAGCCAGGTTGTTAGACCAGACTCCACCCATAACTGCAGTGTGACAAGTCAGGTTATTGGACCAGACTCCACCCCATAACTGCAGTATGACAAGTCAGGTTATTGGACCAGACCACACCCCATAACTGCAGTATGACAAGCCAGGTTGTTAGACCAGACTCCACCCATAACTGCAGTATGACAAGCCAGGTTGTTAGACCAGACTCCACCCCATAACTGCAGTATGACAAGTCAGGTTGTTAGACCAGACTCCACCCATAACTGCAGTATGACAAGTCCGGTTGTTGGACCAGATTCCACCCATAACTGCAGTATGACAGGTCCGGTTGTTCGACCAGACTCCACCCATAACTGCAGTATGACAAGTCAGGTTGTTGGACCAGACTCCACCCATAACTCCACCCACAACTGCAGTATGACAAGTCAGGTTGTTGGACCAGACTCCACCCATAACTACGCCCATAACTGCAGTATGACAAGTCAGGTTGTTGGACCAGACTCCACCCATAACTGCAGTATGACGAGTCAGGTTATTGGATCAGAAGACTCCAAAACACTTGCAGCCTCTAATTTAATGAAAACAAGGAAATTAGTAAAGGTCACCAACACAATAATCACTATCATGCAAGAGGTTACTCTGGTACGCTGTTTAGGCTACCCCAAGTGAGTTTTAATTAAAGGCTTAGCTAATGGGAGGGGATGTCAACCACTCTACAAATGTGCACACAGCTACATACACTTGCGTAAATTACACATAATTACATACTCATAGCTACATACTCATAATTACATACTCATAGCTACATACACATAATTACATACTCATAGTTACATACACATAATTACATACTCATAGCTACATACACATAATTACATACTCATAGTTACATACTCATAGTTACATACTCATAATTACATACTCATAGCTACATACACATAATTACATACTCATAATTACATACTCATAGCTACATACTCATAGCTACATACACATAATTACATACTCATAGCTACATACACATAATTACATACTCATAGCTACATACACATAATTACATACTCATAGCTACATACTCATAGCTACATACACATAATTACATACTCATAGCTACATGCACATAATTACATACTCATAGCTACATACTCATAATTACATACTCATAGCTACATACACATAATTACATACTCATAGCTACATACACATAATTACATACTCATAGCTACATACTCATAGCTACATACACATAATTACATACTCATAGCTACATGCACATAATTACATACTCATAGCTACATACACATAATTACATACTCATAGCTACATACACATAATTACATACTCATAGCTACATACACATAATTACATACTCATAATTACATACTCATAGCTACATACACATAATTACATACTCATAATTACATACTCATAGCTACATACACATAATTACATACTCATAGCTACATACTCATAGCTACATACACATAATTACATACTCATAGCTACATACACATAATTACATACTCATAGCTACATACTCATAATTACATACTCATAGCTACATACACATAATTACATACTCATAGCTACATACACATAATTACATACTCATAGCTACATACACATGATTGAGCTTTCACACCTTGCGAGGTATAATTAAGGGTATTCTATTTATTTCGAGATGGTCAAGCACTTGAAGTTTAATCAAGACAAGTTTATTTCTTAGGTAGTAAAGGATGTGGTCTAATTAAGGCGTGTTCTATTCCAGGTGATACCAATAACATAATTACATACATGTATACAGACACTAATTACATCAGTAGAAGCTTTGACGTATGTGCAACGCATTACCATTGTATGTATAGGGTTGAACGCTTGCTGCATTTTTATTGCAAATGCCCGCTGCATTTTATTAGCACACTAAGCGCGAGGAGAGGCATGTGCATGGACCACTACGTGAACAGAAGGGAAAAAAGCGGGGCAAGCTCGAACTACAGTCTTTCGAGTGCGTCTGGCTGGAGTTGTTTGTCTGAGTTATTTCAGAACAGTTATTTCAGTAGAGTTTAAGGGTCTGTAAACTTGAAGAGTCTATAGGCAGGTAAGTTCCCTCCTCTTACTGTTATACTTGCTCTTTGTTGGTATAACTGGAATCTGCTTAATCACCATAAGCTGTTTGAGCCAGTACTTTGAGTTTCAGTTTTAGTTGTTTGTTTTGGGTAGCTAGAATTAGTGTTGTACTAATGAAGCTATATATTGTATGGAATACTGGATGCCACTTCTCTAGCTAGTGTTGTACTAATGAAGCTATATATTGTATGGAATACTGGATGCCACTTCTCTAGCTAGTGTTGTACTAATGAAGCTACATATTGTATGGAATACTGGATGCCACTTCTCTAGCTAGTGTTGCACTAATGAAGCTATATATTGTATGGAATACTGGATGCTACTTCTCTAGCTAGTGTTGCACTAATGAAGCTATATATTGTATGGAATACTGGATGCCACTTCTCTAGCTAGTGTTGTACTAATGAAGCTACATATTGTATGGAATACTGGATGCCACTTCTCTAGCTAGTGTTGCACTAATGAAGCTATATATTGTATGGAATACTGGATGCTACTTCTCTAGCTAGTGTTGCACTAATGAAGCTATATATTGTATGGAATACTGGATGCCACTTCTCTAGCTAGTGTTGTACTAATGAAGCTATATATTGTATGGAATACTGGATGCTACTTCTCTAGCTAGTGTTGCACTAATGAAGCTACATATTGTATGGAATACTGGATGCCACTTCTCTACCTAGTGTTGTACTAATGAAGCTATATATTGTATGGAATACTGGATGCCACTTCTCTAGCTAGTGTTGCTAATGAAGCTATATATTGTATGGAATACTGGATGCTACTTCTCTAGCTAGTGTTGTACTAATGAAGTAATGAAGCTATATATTGTATGGAATACTGGATGCTACTTCTCTAGCTAGTGCTGTACTAATGAAGCTATATATTGTATGGAATACTGGATGCCACTTCTCCAGCTAGTGTTGTACTAATGAAGCTATATATTGTATGGAATACTGGATGCCACTTCTCCAGCTAGTGTTGTACTAATGAAGCTATATATTGTATGGAATACTGGATGCCACTTCTCTAGCTAGTGTTGTACTAATGAAGCTATATATTGTATGGAATACTGGATGCCACTTCTCTAGCTAGTGTTGTACTAATGAAGCTATATATTGTATGGAATACTGGATGCCACTTCTCCAGCTAGTGTTGTACTAATGAAGCTATATATTGTATGGAATACTGGATGCCACTTCTCTAGCTAGTGTTGTACTAATGAAGCTATATATTGTATGGAATACTGGATGCTACTTCTCTAGCTAGTGTTGTACTAATGAAGCTACATATTGTATGGAATACTGGATGCCACTTCTCTAGCTAGTGTTGCACTAATGAAGCTATATATTGTATGGAATACTGGATGCTACTTCTCTAGCTATAATGAAGCTATATATAGTATGGAATACTGGATGCCACTTCTCTAGCTAGTGTTGCACTAATGAAGCTATATATTGTATGGAATACTGGATGCCACTTCTCTAGCTAGTGTTGTACTAATGAAGCTATATATTGTATGGAATACTGGATGCTACTTCTCTAGCTAGTGTTGTACTAATGAAGCTATATATTGTATGGAATACTGGATGCCACTTCTCTAGCTAGTGTTGTACTAATGAAGCTATATATTGTATGGAATACTGGATGCCACTTCTCTAGCTAGTGTTGTACTAATGAAGCTATATATTGTATGGAATACTGGATGCTACTTCTCTAGCTAGTGTTGTACTAATGAAGCTACATATTGTATGGAATACTGGATGTCACTTCTCTAGCTAGATGAAGCTATATATTGTATGGAATACTGGATGCTACTTCTCTAGCTAGTGTTGTACTAATGAAGCTATATATTGTATGGAATACTGGATGCTACTTCTCTAGCTAGTGTTGTACTAATGAAGCTACATATTGTATGGAATACTGGATGTCACTTCTCTAGCTAGATGAAGCTATATATTGTATGGAATACTGGATGCTACTTCTCTAGCTAGTGTTGTACTAATGAAGCTATATATTGTATGGAATACTGGATGCCACTTCTCTAGCTAGTGTTGTACTAATGAAGCTATATATTGTATGGAATACTGGATGCTACTTCTCTAGCTAGTGTTGTACTAATGAAGCTATATATTGTATGGAATACTGGATGCCACTTCTCTAGCTAGTGTTGTACTAATGAAGCTATATATTGTATGGAATACTGGATGCTACTTCTCTAGCTAGTGTTGTACTAATGAAGCTATATATTGTATGGAATACTGGATGCCACTTCTCTAGCTAGTGCTGTACTAATGAAGCTATATATTGTATGGAATACTGGATGCTACTTCTCTAGCTAGTGTTGCACTAATGAAGCTATATATTGTATGGAATACTGGATGCTACTTCTCTAGCTAGTGTTGTACTAATGAAGCTATATATTGTATGGAATACTGGATGCTACTTCTCTAGCTAGTGCTGTACTAATGAAGCTATATATTGTATGGAATACTGGATGCTACTTCTCTAGCTAGTGTTGCACTAATGAAGCTATATATTGTATGGAATACTGGATGCTACTTCTCTAGCTAGTGTTGCACTAATGAAGCTATAATATTATGTTGTATGGAATATACTGGATGCCACTTCTCTAGCTATTATATATATTGTCATCAATTCATGCGTGTTATTTGTTTATTTTATTTTTGTTATTTTGGCCCATGGAGGCGGACTCGGTGTCTGTTCCACAAGGCAAAGCTCTGGGGCACCTGCTGGGGGATGCCTGCAGAGTGAAGGTAGGGACTTCCACACCCAGAACACGCCTGGAGGCAATTCAACTGGCATCAAACAGGAGATGGCACTGCAAACCAAGAAATGCATTGCTGTTCATGTAATATTTGTGTTTCTTCATAAGTCTAACTCTTCCATTGACTTGTTGGAGACTTCTGTAACGCCATTATGTAGATTAATTTACAACTCTATTTTCTCTAATTTTTAGGATTTGTTCCATTGGACCAAAAAAATAGTATATTGTTCTTCGCAGGAAATCTTCCTACGACAAGCGTCAGTTGGTTTCAAGCGGATTGCATTTGTCTGTATAGGACATTCTCGAACCTCATATGCCCACGAATTGTCTTGGCCACACCAACTTCTTGATCTAAAGATGGAATTGGTGGTTATAATTTTATTCATATCAAGTCAAAAGTATGTCATTTCATTGCAAGGGGAACACTACACCAACAGGACGGGCATTCAAGCTTCAGCATAACTACTAACAAGCCTAGATTAACAGAGCCCCCACCCATAGCTAGCAAGTAGGAGCCATGGAGCTATAAGCCAGTGTCCTTATCAAGTCACAATACAGCCTTAAGAATCCCAAGCAAACAAGACTAACACGAACCTTGTTTGCTCTTTTGCCATCTGGCAGTAAGAGCTACCCTCTGAATGAGGTTCTACAGGTGTAGGAGTGAGGTTCTACAGGTGTAGGAGTGAGGTTCTACAGGTGCAGGAGTGAGGTTCTACAGGTGCAGGAGTGAGGTTCTACAGGTGCAGGAGTGAGGTTCTACAGGTGCAGGAATGAGGTTCTACAGGTGTAGGAGTGAGGTTCTACAGGTGCAGGAGTGAGGTTCTACAGGTGCAGGAGTGAGGTTCTACAGGTGTAGGAGTGAGGTTCTACAGGTGTAGGAGTGAGGTTCTACAGGTGCAGGAGTGAGGTTCTACAGGTGCAGGAGTGAGGTTCTACAGGTGCAGGAGTGAGGTTCTACAGGTGTAGGAGTGAGGTTCTACAGGTGCAGGAGTGAGGTTCTACAGGTGCAGGAGTGAGGTTCTACAGGTGCAGGAGTGAGGTTCTACAGGTGCAGGAGTGAGGTTCTACAGGTGCAGGAGTGAGGTTCTACAGGTGCAGGAGTGAGGTTCTACAGGTGCAGGAGTGAGGTTCTACAGGTGCAGGAGTGAGGTTCTACAGGTGCAGGAGTGAGGTTCTACAGGTGCAGGAGTGAGGTTCTACAGGTGCAGGAGTGAGGTTCTACAGGTGTAGGAGTGAGGTTCTACAGGTGTAGGAGTGAGGTTCTACAGGTGTAGGAGTGAGGTTCTACAGGTGCAGGAGTGAGGTTCTACAGGTGCAGGAGTGAGGTTCTACAGGTGCAGGAGTGAGGTTCTACAGGTGCAGGAGTGAGGTTCTACAGGTGCAGGAGTGAGGTTCTACAGGTGCAGGAGTGAGGTTCTACAGGTGCAGGAGTGAGGTTCTACAGGTGTAGGAGTGAGGTTCTACAGGTGTAGGAGTGAGGTTCTACAGGTGTAGGAGTGAGGTTCTACAGGTGTAGGAGTGAGGTTCTACAGGTGTAGGAGTGAGGTTCTACAGGTGCAGGAGTGAGGTTCTACAGGTGCAGGAGTGAGGTTCTACAGGTGTAGGAGTGAGGTTCTACAGGTGCAGGAGTGAGGTTCTACAGGTGCAGGAGTGAGGTTCTACAGGTGTAGGAGTGAGGTTCTACAGGTGCAGGAGTGAGGTTCTACAGGTGCAGGAGTGAGGTTCTACAGGTGCAGGAGTGAGGTTCTACAGGTGTAGGAGTGAGGTTCTACAGGTGTAGGAGTGAGGTTCTACAGGTGTAGGAGTGAGGTTCTACAGGTGTAGGAGTGAGGTTCTACAGGTGTAGGAGTGAGGTTCTACAGGTGCAGGAGTGAGGTTCTACAGGTGTAGGAGTGAGGTTCTACAGGTGCAGGAGTGAGGTTCTACAGGTGCAGGAGTGAGGTTCTACAGGTGTAGGAGTGAGGTTCTACAGGTGTAGGAGTGAGGTTCTACAGGTGTAGGAGTGAGGTTCTACAGGTGCAGGAGTGAGGTTCTACAGGTGTAGGAGTGAGGTTCTACAGGTGCAGGAGTGAGGTTCTACAGGTGCAGGAGTGAGGTTCTACAGGTGCAGGAGTGAGGTTCTACAGGTGCAGGAGTGAGGTTCTACAGGTGTAGGAGTGAGGTTCTACAGGTGTAGGAGTGAGGTTCTACAGGTGCAGGAGTGAGGTTCTACAGGTGTAGGAGTGAGGTTCTACAGGTGTAGGAGTGAGGTTCTACAGGTGTAGGAGTGAGGTTCTACAGGTGCAGGAGTGAGGTTCTACAGGTGCAGGAGTGAGGTTCTACAGGTGTAGGAGTGAGGTTCTACAGGTGTAGGAGTGAGGTTCTACAGGTGCAGGAGTGAGGTTCTACAGGTGTAGGAGTGAGGTTCTACAGGTGTAGGAGTGAGGTTCTACAGGTGCAGGAGTGAGGTTCTACAGGTGCAGGAGTGAGGTTCTACAGGTGTAGGAGTGAGGTTCTACAGGTGTAGGAGTGAGGTTCTACAGGTGCAGGAGTGAGGTTCTACAGGTGCAGGAGTGAGGTTCTACAGGTGCAGGAGTGAGGTTCTACAGGTGCAGGAGTGAGGTTCTACAGGTGCAGGAGTGAGGTTCTACAGGTGCAGGAGTGAGGTTCTACAGGTGTAGGAGTGAGGTTCTACAGGTGTAGGAGTGAGGTTCTACAGGTGCAGGAGTGAGGTTCTACAGGTGTAGGAGTGAGGTTCTACAGGTGCAGGAGTGAGGTTCTACAGGTGTAGGAGTGAGGTTCTACAGGTGCAGGAGTGAGGTTCTACAGGTGCAGGAGTGAGGTTCTACAGGTGTAGGAGTGAGGTTCTACAGGTGCAGGAGTGAGGTTCTACAGGTGCAGGAGTGAGGTTCTACAGGTGTAGGAGTGAGGTTCTACAGGTGTAGGAGTGAGGTTCTACAGGTGTAGGAGTGAGGTTCTACAGGTGCAGGAGTGAGGTTCTACAGGTGCAGGAGTGAGGTTCTACAGGTGCAGGAGTGAGGTTCTACAGGTGTAGGAGTGAGGTTCTACAGGTGTAGGAGTGAGGTTCTACAGGTGTAGGAGTGAGGTTCTACAGGTGTAGGAGTGAGGTTCTACAGGTGCAGGAGTGAGGTTCTACAGGTGTAGGAGTGAGGTTCTACAGGTGTAGGAGTGAGGTTCTACAGGTGCAGGAGTGAGGTTCTACAGGTGCAGGAGTGAGGTTCTACAGGTGCAGGAGTGAGGTTCTACAGGTGTAGGAGTGAGGTTCTACAGGTGCAGGAGTGAGGTTCTACAGGTGTAGGAGTGAGGTTCTACAGGTGTAGGAGTGAGGTTCTACAGGTGCAGGAGTGAGGTTCTACAGGTGCAGGAGTGAGGTTCTACAGGTGTAGGAGTGAGGTTCTACAGGTGTAGGAGTGAGGTTCTACAGGTGTAGGAGTGAGGTTCTACAGGTGTAGGAGTGAGGTTCTACAGGTGCAGGAGTGAGGTTCTACAGGTGTAGGAGTGAGGTTCTACAGGTGCAGGAGTGAGGTTCTACAGGTGTAGGAGTGAGGTTCTACAGGTGCAGGAGTGAGGTTCTACAGGTGCAGGAGTGAGGTTCTACAGGTGTAGGAGTGAGGTTCTACAGGTGTAGGAGTGAGGTTCTACAGGTGTAGGAGTGAGGTTCTACAGGTGCAGGAGTGAGGTTCTACAGGTGCAGGAGTGAGGTTCTACAGGTGCAGCGTTCTACAGGTGCAGGAGTGAGGTTCTACAGGTGCAGGAGTGAGGTTCTACAGGTGCAGGAGTGAGGTTCTACAGGTGTAGGAGTGAGGTTCTACAGGTGTAGGAGTGAGGTTCTACAGGTGTAGGAGTGAGGTTCTACAGGTGTAGGAGTGAGGTTCTACAGGTGTAGGAGTGAGGTTCTACAGGTGTAGGAGTGAGGTTCTACAGGTGCAGGAGTGAGGTTCTACAGGTGTAGGAGTGAGGTTCTACAGGTGTAGGAGTGAGGTTCTACAGGTGCAGGAGTGAGGTTCTACAGGTGCAGGAGTGAGGTTCTACAGGTGCAGGAGTGAGGTTCTACAGGTGCAGGAGTGAGGTTCTACAGGTGCAGGAGTGAGGTTCTACAGGTGCAGGAGTGAGGTTCTACAGGTGCAGGAGTGAGGTTCTACAGGTGTAGGAGTGAGGTTCTACAGGTGTAGGAGTGAGGTTCTACAGGTGCAGGAGTGAGGTTCTACAGGTGCAGGAGTGAGGTTCTACAGGTGCAGGAGTGAGGTTCTACAGGTGTAGGAGTGAGGTTCTACAGGTGCAGGAGTGAGGTTCTACAGGTGCAGGAGTGAGGTTCTACAGGTGTAGGAGTGAGGTTCTACAGGTGTAGGAGTGAGGTTCTACAGGTGCAGGAGTGAGGTTCTACAGGTGTAGGAGTGAGGTTCTACAGGTGTAGGAGTGAGGTTCTACAGGTGTAGGAGTGAGGTTCTACAGGTGCAGGAGTGAGGTTCTACAGGTGCAGGAGTGAGGTTCTACAGGTGTAGGAGTGAGGTTCTACAGGTGCAGGAGTGAGGTTCTACAGGTGTAGGAGTGAGGTTCTACAGGTGTAGGAGTGAGGTTCTACAGGTGCAGGAGTGAGGTTCTACAGGTGTAGGAGTGAGGTTCTACAGGTGTAGGAGTGAGGTTCTACAGGTGCAGGAGTGAGGTTCTACAGGTGCAGGAGTGAGGTTCTACAGGTGTAGGAGTGAGGTTCTACAGGTGCAGGAGTGAGGTTCTACAGGTGCAGGAGTGAGGTTCTACAGGTGCAGGAGTGAGGTTCTACAGGTGCAGGAGTGAGGTTCTACAGGTGCAGGAGTGAGGTTCTACAGGTGCAGGAGTGAGGTTCTACAGGTGCAGGAGTGAGGTTCTACAGGTGCAGGAGTGAGGTTCTACAGGTGCAGGAGTGAGGTTCTACAGGTGTAGGAGTGAGGTTCTACAGGTGTAGGAGTGAGGTTCTACAGGTGCAGGAGTGAGGTTCTACAGGTGCAGGAGTGAGGTTCTACAGGTGCAGGAGTGAGGTTCTACAGGTGCAGGAGTGAGGTTCTACAGGTGCAGGAGTGCGGTTCTACAGGTGCAGGAGTGAGGTTCTACAGGTGCAGGAGTGAGGTTCTACAGGTGCAGGAGTGAGGTTCTACAGGTGTAGGAGTGAGGTTCTACAGGTGTAGGAGTGAGGTTCTACAGGTGTAGGAGTGAGGTTCTACAGGTGCAGGAGTGAGGTTCTACAGGTGCAGGAGTGAGGTTCTACAGGTGCAGGAGTGAGGTTCTACAGGTGCAGGAGTGAGGTTCTACAGGTGTAGGAGTGAGGTTCTACAGGTGTAGGAGTGAGGTTCTACAGGTGCAGGAGTGAGGTTCTACAGGTGCAGGAGTGAGGTTCTACAGGTGCAGGAGTGAGGTTCTACAGGTGTAGGAGTGAGGTTCTACAGGTGTAGGAGTGAGGTTCTACAGGTGCAGGAGTGAGGCTCTACAATGGGTAGCACTTGTTGTTGAGGTTCTCGTGTAGCTGGTAGGCAGTCTGTCAATAAGCATCTTCTCTTCCACTATCTTTCTGATGGCTGCCGTTATCTTTGAAGGTCTCACGCTACCAAACTGTCAGGCTATCGTCAGTGTTCCTCGAAAGCGCCTTAGGAAGTGTCCGACCCCCTGCCCCATTGCCGTAATACCCTCCACCCCCTAGGTCCTGAAATGATTAGTGCCTTAAATCGTCTTCTCTGTTTCTTGTATGTCATACACATCATCCTTCGCTAAAAGTCACGTAATGAAATGACTGCCACGGGCAACTCCTGACGATCCATTCCGGCTAAATAAGTTTTGTGGGTCTAAACATTTCGTACATTCTTTTCAGACGGTTTGAAAACGCATGTGGCTAGACACTGAACCAACTCGGGCTTAATGCAATGCCAAGTTTTTTTTGGCACCTACTGTACAAGTATATAGTGTAGCTACAGCCATACTTACGGATGAGTGAAGGCGTAGTGAAGAAGAGGGGCGTGTCTGTGCCAGGAACACTCCCACGCATGCTAACATTATATAGCACAGCTGGTAACAGTGGGTGATTGACATAGCCATCATACTCCATGGAGTCCCCCAGCGTGAACCCTGACCTCATCTCTTCCTCAGTCTGATTAGCAGCAATGTAGACCACACCTCCCTCATTAAGTGCCTGCCTGCGTGGGCGTGATGCATAGTCTTGCGTAAGCTGCAGCAGCTCTTCTAAGAGGTAACGATCCAGCGTCTTGCTGGGGGGCTCATAGCTACCATCACTGAAGGTGACCAGCTCCTGGACCAGCACCAGCACATACAGTACCCTAGCCATCGACACATTAGTGTGAGAGAGGTGCAACATAGGCATCCACATATACGACACATTAGTGTGAGAGAGGTGCAACATAGGCATCCACATATACAACACATTAGTGTGAGAGAGGTGCAACATAGGCATCCACATATATGACACATTAGTGTGAGAGAGGTGCAACATAGGCATCCACATATATACACATTAGTGTGAGAGAGGTGCAACATAGGCATCCACATATACGACACATTAGTGTGAGAGAGGTGCAACATAGGCATCCACATATATACACATTAGTGTGAGAGAGGTGCAACATAGGCATCCACATATACGACACATTAGTGTGAGAGAGGTGCAACATAGGCATCCACATATATACACATTAGTGTGAGAGAGGAGCAACATAGGCATCCACATATATGACACATTAGTGTGAGAGAGGTGCAACATAGGCATCCACATATATGACACATTAGTGTGAGAGAGGTGCAACATAGGCATCCACATATATACACATTAGTGTGAGAGAGGTGCAACATAGGCATCCACATATACGACACATTAGTGTGAGAGAGGTGCAACATAGGCATCCACATATATACACATTAGTGTGAGAGAGGTGCAACACAGGCATCCACATATACGACACATTAGTGTGAGAGAGGAGCAACATAGGCATCCACATATACGACACATTAGTGTGAGAGAGGTGCAACATAGGCATCCACATATACGACACATTAGTGTGAGAGAGGAGCAACATAGGCATCCACATATACGACACATTAGTGTGAGAGAGGTGCAACATAGGCATCCACATATATGACACATTAGTGTGAGAGAGGTGCAACATAGGCATCCACATATATACACATTAGTGTGAGAGAGGTGCAACATAGGCATCCACATATACGACACATTAGTGTGAGAGAGGTGCAACATAGGCATCCACATATACGACACATTAGTGTGAGAGAGGTGCAACATAGGCATCCACATATATACACATTAGTGTGAGAGAGGTGCAACATAGTCATCCTCATATACGACACATTAGTGTGAGAGAGGTGCAACATAGGCATCCACATATACGACACATTAGTGTGAGAGAGGTGCAACATAGGCATCCACATATATACACATTAGTGTGAGAGAGGTGCAACATAGTCATCCACATATACGACACATTAGTGTGAGAGAGGTGCAACATAGGCATCCACATATACGACACATTAGTGTGAGAGAGGAGCAACATAGGCATCCACATATATACACATTAGTGTGAGAGGAGCAACATAGGCATCCACATATATACACATTAGTGTGAGAGAGGAGCAACATAGGCATCCACATATACGACACATTAGTGTGAGAGAGGAGCAACATAGGCATCCACATATATACACATTAGTGTGAGAGGAGCAACATAGGCATCCACATATATACACATTAGTGTGAGAGAGGAGCAACATAGGCATCCACATATATAACGTACATGGAGCATGTCAGACAGAAAGCTAACTGCAGCTACAGCATGTGTGTGCAGTTATGGTGAGTACTATAGTGTGTGGTAAGGTGTGGCTTACCTCATAGAGCATGATGCCAGTGGCAGGGGGAGTGTTATGGTGTTGGCGTTGCTGACGAGTGCTGGAGGAGGTGTGCATGAGGTGCTGGTCCGGAGAGAGCTAATGGCACCCTCTCCTGCACTGTTCTCCGCTGCCACACTAACAGTATAGGTGGTGTTGGGCCTCAGGCCGCTGCACTCGTAGTAGGTCACACCTACTTGCACACCACCATCACCAACTCCACCACCATCACCAACTCCAGCATCACCACCAATGTTACAGTGTACCTGCAAAATTATGCACTAATAAGACATACACACACACACACACACACACACACAGGCACAAGTAGTAGCTACACACACACACAGGCACAAGTGTAGTAGTGTTGTGTGTTCACTACACCAGCTGTTCAACAGCTAATGTGCATGTCTGCATACACACAGACACATACTCTGCCATAGGCAAGAGCATGTGTGAGGTACATTCACACGCATGCATGTGCTGCATACATGTGTACATGTGCTACATGTGTTAAATATGACATGCTTTACATGTGTTAAAGGTGTTTTATGCATTAACTATGTTACATGTGTTACACATGTTAAATGTGACGTAAATTGCGCTTACATTGTAATGCGTGATGATGCCATTTGGAGTATTAGGCTCTGCCCATACTAGCTGGAGGCTATAGGGCAGCATGGCCGCCACAGTCAGCGCTAGAGGAGGGCCAGGAGGAGAGGCCAATGTGGTCACCTCCTTCACCACACCCTCAGATGAGCCACATGTCGTCACTGCAAACACAGTTATCACATAGTTGGTAAAGGGTATCAGATCTGTGAGTGAAGCTGCCAGAGTGCTGTTGTTGAGAGTAACAGTGGAGGAGGCTGCCTGCTGGTCTGCACGCTGGTAGTGAAGGGAGTAGTGAGGCTGGCCGCGAGGAGAGGATGGAGGACGCCAGCTGATGTTCAGGGAGGTGGCACCAGCTGCTACCACCTCTAGCTGCTCGGGCATGGAGGACACTGCGCAGGAGAGGGGGAGAACGTGAGGACAGAGGGAGGGGGAGGGGACTGGTGTGCAGTGTTGTGACAACACTTACTAAAACATGGCCCACATCCTCACAAGACACACACACATACATGTATACACATGTCCACATACATACATGTCCACACATGTCCACATACATATATATGTGCAATGTCTACTCTGGCGTACCTCCTTCAGGGGGCGTGCTGGCGAGGACGGGGGAACTGCTGGGACCATAACCATACGCAGTCTCCACCATCACCAACACACTGTATTCAGTATCCTGCACCAGCTCCCCCAGCAACACCTGCACACATCACACATCACACAGATAACAACATGTCCACCTCCTGCTAAGCATCACATCACTCTGAACCCATGCACTCTGAACCCATGCAGTCCACCTCCCAATTCCGCTGGAACAGAGATGCATGTTAATAGTATACGACCAGTGGGCTGGACAGTGGGTGTGGTTAATATAACATGGCTAGTTAGTTTGTGGGTGTGGTTAGTAGGGCATGGCTAGGTGGCTTGTGGGTGTGGTGTTAGTAGTAGGACTGCCCCTCGCAGGACAGTCCCGCATTCCATATCCCAGTCCCACTGTCCCTCCAGGCATGGCAACCTTGCACCTTGTACCCGTGTATTTAAATAGCATGCCATAGCACTTCCAGCGGGTCCATCTTGAATGCTTTGCTATAGCTAAGCTCAGCTATGGACGGGAGAAACCTGTTGAACGATGGGCCTAGCCACACAACCCAGCTAGTAGAGGCCAGCTCTTCCCTCTGCAATCAGTGTGACCTTCGCACTCTAGCTCCGAGCATCATTATGGCTCTGCCTTTAAGATTAATAACCGGCCCACATTCAAGTCCGTGTATGTGTCCGATTCATACCGTGAATCTCCGCCAGTTCCACACCGGCAAATCAAGCACGAGTTATTGTAGGTGCCAAGCCTGGAGGAGAACCAATCACAGTGACAGCAGAAATCTCCACGTTTTGAGAAATGGTCAGATCAAGAAGATTTAGGGGGAGGGTTGTGGCCCTGGGAGAAGGATTACCACTCCCACTGCCGTGAAGTCTATACGGAACAGGCATTTATTGGGGTGGATGTGCTAAATTTATTGGGGTGGATGTGCTGCATTTATTGGCGTGGATGTGCTGCATTTATTGGCGTGGATGTGCTGCATTTATTGGCGTGGATGTGCTGCATTTATTGGGGTGGATGTGCTGCATTTATTGGCGTGGATGTGCTGCATTTATTGGGGTGGATGTGCTGCATTTATTGGGGTGGATGTGCTGCATTTATTGGGGTGGATATGCTGCATTTATTGGCGTGGATGTGCTGCATTTATTGGCGTGGATGTGCTGCATTTATTGGGGTGGATGTGCTGCATTTATTGGCGTGGATGTGCTGCATTTATTGGGGTGGATGTGCTGCATTTATTGGCGTGGATGTGCTGCATTTATTGGGGTGGATGTGCTGCATTTATTGGGGTGGATGTGCTGCATTTATTGGGGTGGATGTGCTGCATTTATTGGGGTGGATGTGCTGCATTTATTGGGGTGGATGTGCTGCATTTATTGGGGTGGATGTGCTGCATTTATTGGGGTGGATGTGCTGCATTTATTGGCGTGGATGTGCTGCATTTATTGGCGTGGATGTGCTGCATTTATTGGGGTGGATGTGCTGCATTTATTGGCGTGGATGTGCTGCATTTATTGGGGTGGATGTGCTGCATTTATTGGCGTGGATGTGCTGCATTTATTGGGGTGGATGTGCTGCATTTATTGGGGTGGATGTGCTGCATTTATTGGGGTGGATGTGCTGCATTTATTGGGGTGGATGTGCTGCATTTATTGGGGTGGATGTGCTGCATTTATTGGGGTGGATGTGCTGCATTTATTGGGGTGGATGTGCTGCATTTATTGGCGTGGATGTGCTGCATTTATTGGCGTGAATGTGCTGCATTTATTGGGGGTAGATGTGCTGCATTTATTGGGGTGGATGTGCTGCATTTATTGGGGTGGATGTGCTGCATTTATTGGCATGGATGTGCTGCATTTATTGGGGTGGATGTGCTGCATTTATTGGGGTGGATGTGCTGCATTTATTGGGGTGGATGTGCTGCATTTATTGGGGTGGATGTGCTGCATTTATTGGGCTGCATTTATTGGGGTGGTGCATTTATTGGGGTGGATGTGCTGCATTTATTGGGGTGGATGTGCTGCATTTATTGGGGTGGATGTGCTGCATTTATTGGGGTGGATGTGCTGCATTTATTGGGGTGGATGTGCTGCATTTATTGGTGTGGATGTGCTGCATTTATTAGGGTGGATGTGCTGCATTTATTGGGGTGGATGTGCTGCATTTATTGGCGTGGATATGCTGCATTTATTGGCGTGGATGTGCCGCATTTATTGGGGTGGATGTGCTGTTATTGGGGTTGATGTGCTGCATTTATTGGGGTGGATGTGCTGCATTTATTGGCGTGGATGTGCTGCATTTATTGGGGTGGATGTGCTGCATTTATTGGGGTGGATGTGCTGCATTTATTGGGGTGGATGTGCTGCATTTATTGGGGTGGATGTGCTGCATTTATTGGGGTGGATGTGCTGCATTTATTGGGGTGGATGTGCTGCATTTATTGGGGTGGATGTGCTGCATTTATTGGCGTGGATGTGCTGCATTTATTGGGGTGGATGTGCTGCATTTATTGTGGATATGCTGCATTTATTGGGGTGGATGTGCTGCATTTATTGGGGTGGATGTGCTGCATTTATTGGGGTGGATGTGCTGCATTTATTGGGGTGGATGTGCTGCATTTATTGGGGTGGATGTGCTGCATTTATTGGCGTGGATGTGCTGCATTTATTGGGGTGGATGTGCTGCATTTATTGGGGTGGATGTGCTGCATTTATTGGGGTGGATGTGCTGCATTTATTGGGGTGGATGTGCTGCATTTATTGGGGTGGATGTGCTGCATTTATTGGGGTGGATGTGCTGCATTTATTGGGGTGGATGTGCTGCATTTATTGGGGTGGATGTGCTGCATTTATTGGCGTGGATGTGCTGCATTTATTGGCGTGGATGTGCTGCATTTATTGGGGTGGATGTGCTGCATTTATTGGGGTGGATGTGCTGCATTTATTGGGGTGGATGTGCTGCATTTATTGGCATGGATGTGCTGCATTTATTGGGGTGGATGTGCTGCATTTATTGGGGTGGATGTGCTGCATTTATTGGGCTGCATTTATTGGGGTGGTGCATTTATTGGGTTGGATGTGCTGCATTTATTGGGGTGGATGTGCTGCATTTATTGGGGTGGATGTGCTGCATTTATTGGGGTGGATGTGCTGCATTTATTGGGGTGGATGTGCTTCATTTATTGGTGTGGATGTGCTGCATTTATTAGGGTGGATGTGCTGCATTTATTGGGGTGGATGTGCTGCATTTATTGGCGTGGATATGCTGCATTTATTGGCGTGGATGTGCCGCATTTATTGGGGTGGATGTGCTGCATTTATTAGGGTTGATGTGCTGCATTTATTGGGGTGGATGTGCTGCATTTATTGGCGTGGATGTGCTGCATTTATTGGGGTGGATGTGCTGCATTTATTGGGGTGGATGTGCTGCATTTATTGGGGTGGATGTGCTGCATTTATTGGGGTGGATGTGCTGCATTTATTGGGGTGGATGTGCTGCATTTATTGGGGTGGATGTGCTGCATTTATTGGGGTGGATGTGCTGCATTTATTGGGGTGGATGTGCTGCATTTATTGGGGTGGATGTGCTGCATTTATTGGGGTGGATGTGCTGCATTTATTAGGGTGGATGTGCTGCATTTATTGGGCTGCATTTATTGGGGTGGTGCATTTATTGGGGTGGATGTGCTGCATTTATTGGGGTGGATGTGCTGCATTTATTGGGGTGGATGTACTGCATTTATTGGGGTGGATGTGCTGCATTTATTGGGGTGGATGTGCTTCATTTATTGGTGTGGATGTGCTGCATTTATTAGGGTGGATGTGCTGCATTTATTGGGGTGGATGTGCTGCATTTATTGGCGTGGATATGCTGCATTTATTGGCGTGGATGTGCCGCATTTATTGGGGTGGATGTGCTGCATTTATTAGGGTTGATGTGCTGCATTTATTGGGGTGGATGTGCTGCATTTATTGGCGTGGATGTGCTGCATTTATTGGGGTGGATGTGCTGCATTTATTGGGGTGGATGTGCTGCATTTATTGGGGTGGATGTGCTGCATTTATTGGCGTGGATGTGGTGCATTTATTGGCGTGGATATGCTGCATTTATTGGGGTGGATGTGCTGCATTTATTGGGGTGGATGTGCTGCATTTATTGGGGTGGATGTGCTGCATTTATTGGCGTGGATATGCTGCATTTATTGGGGTGGATGTGCTGCATTTATTGGCGTGGATGTGCTGCATTTATTGGGGTGGATGTGCTGCATTTATTGGCGTGGATGTGCTGCATTTATTGGGGTGGATGTGCTGCATTTATTGGGGTGGATGTGCTGCATTTATTGGGGTGGATGTGCTGCATTTATTGGGGTGGATGTGCTGCATTTATTGGGGTGGATGTGCTGCATTTATTGGGGTGGATGTGCTGCATTTATTGGGGTGGATGTGCTGCATTTATTGGCGTGGATGTGCTGCATTTATTGGCGTGAATGTGCTGCATTTATTGGGGGTAGATGTGCTGCATTTATTGGGGTGGATGTGCTGCATTTATTGGGGTGGATGTGCTGCATTTATTGGCATGGATGTGCTGCATTTATTGGGGTGGATGTGCTGCATTTATTGGGGTGGATGTGCTGCATTTATTGGGGTGGATGTGCTGCATTTATTGGGGTGGATGTGCTGCATTTATTGGGCTGCATTTATTGGGGTGGTGCATTTATTGGGGTGGATGTGCTGCATTTATTGGGGTGGATGTGCTGCATTTATTGGGGTGGATGTGCTGCATTTATTGGGGTGGATGTGCTGCATTTATTGACGTGGATATGCTGCATTTATTGGCGTGGATGTGCCGCATTTATTGGGGTGGATGTGCTGTTATTGGGGTTGATGTGCTGCATTTATTGGGGTGGATGTGCTGCATTTATTGGCGTGGATGTGCTGCATTTATTGGGGTGGATGTGCTGCATTTATTGGGGTGGATGTGCTGCATTTATTGGGGTGGATGTGCTGCATTTATTGGGGTGGATGTGCTGCATTTATTGGGGTGGATGTGCTGCATTTATTGGGGTGGATGTGCTGCATTTATTGGGGTGGATGTGCTGCATTTATTGGCGTGGATGTGCTGCATTTATTGGGGTGGATGTGCTGCATTTATTGTGGATATGCTGCATTTATTGGGGTGGATGTGCTGCATTTATTGGGGTGGATGTGCTGCATTTATTGGGGTGGATGTGCTGCATTTATTGGGGTGGATGTGCTGCATTTATTGGGGTGGATGTGCTGCATTTATTGGCGTGGATGTGCTGCATTTATTGGGGTGGATGTGCTGCATTTATTGGGGTGGATGTGCTGCATTTATTGGGGTGGATGTGCTGCATTTATTGGGGTGGATGTGCTGCATTTATTGGGGTGGATGTGCTGCATTTATTGGGGTGGATGTGCTGCATTTATTGGCGTGGATGTGCTGCATTTATTGGCGTGGATGTGCTGCATTTATTGGCGTGGATGTGCTGCATTTATTGGGGTGGATGTGCTGCATTTATTGGGGTGGATGTGCTGCATTTATTGGGGTGGATGTGCTGCATTTATTGGGCTGCATTTATTGGGGTGGTGCATTTATTGGGTTGGATGTGCTGCATTTATTGGGGTGGATGTGCTGCATTTATTGGGGTGGATGTGCTGCATTTATTGGGGTGGATGTGCTGCATTTATTGGGGTGGATGTGCTTCATTTATTGGTGTGGATGTGCTGCATTTATTAGGGTGGATGTGCTGCATTTATTGGGGTGGATGTGCTGCATTTATTGGCGTGGATATGCTGCATTTATTGGCGTGGATGTGCCGCATTTATTGGGGTGGATGTGCTGCATTTATTAGGGTTGATGTGCTGCATTTATTGGGGTGGATGTGCTGCATTTATTGGCGTGGATGTGCTGCATTTATTGGGGTGGATGTGCTGCATTTATTGGGGTGGATGTGCTGCATTTATTGGGGTGGATGTGCTGCATTTATTGGGGTGGATGTGCTGCATTTATTGGGGTGGATGTGCTGCATTTATTGGGGTGGATGTGCTGCATTTATTGGGGTGGATGTGCTGCATTTATTGGGGTGGATGTGCTGCATTTATTGGGGTGGATGTGCTGCATTTATTGGGGTGGATGTGCTGCATTTATTAGGGTGGATGTGCTGCATTTATTGGGCTGCATTTATTGGGGTGGTGCATTTATTGGGGTGGATGTGCTGCATTTATTGGGGTGGATGTGCTGCATTTATTGGGGTGGATGTACTGCATTTATTGGGGTGGATGTGCTGCATTTATTGGGGTGGATGTGCTTCATTTATTGGTGTGGATGTGCTGCATTTATTAGGGTGGATGTGCTGCATTTATTGGGGTGGATGTGCTGCATTTATTGGCGTGGATATGCTGCATTTATTGGCGTGGATGTGCCGCATTTATTGGGGTGGATGTGCTGCATTTATTAGGGTTGATGTGCTGCATTTATTGGGGTGGATGTGCTGCATTTATTGGCGTGGATGTGCTGCATTTATTGGGGTGGATGTGCTGCATTTATTGGGGTGGATGTGCTGCATTTATTGGGGTGGATGTGCTGCATTTATTGGCGTGGATGTGGTGCATTTATTGGCGTGGATATGCTGCATTTATTGGGGTGGATGTGCTGCATTTATTGGGGTGGATGTGCTGCATTTATTGGGGTGGATGTGCTGCATTTATTGGCGTGGATATGCTGCATTTATTGGGGTGGATGTGCTGCATTTATTGGCGTGGATGTGCTGCATTTATTGGGGTGGATGTGCTGCATTTATTGGCGTGGATGTGCTGCATTTATTGGGGTGGATGTGCTGCATTTATTGGGGTGGATGTGCTGCATTTATTGGGGTGGATGTGCTGCATTTATTGGGGTGGATGTGCTGCATTTATTGGGGTGGATGTGCTGCATTTATTGGGGTGGATGTGCTGCATTTATTGGGGTGGATGTGCTGCATTTATTGGCGTGGATGTGCTGCATTTATTGGCGTGAATGTGCTGCATTTATTGGGGGTAGATGTGCTGCATTTATTGGGGTGGATGTGCTGCATTTATTGGGGTGGATGTGCTGCATTTATTGGCATGGATGTGCTGCATTTATTGGGGTGGATGTGCTGCATTTATTGGGGTGGATGTGCTGCATTTATTGGGGTGGATGTGCTGCATTTATTGGGGTGGATGTGCTGCATTTATTGGGCTGCATTTATTGGGGTGGTGCATTTATTGGGGTGGATGTGCTGCATTTATTGGGGTGGATGTGCTGCATTTATTGGGGTGGATGTGCTGCATTTATTGGGGTGGATGTGCTGCATTTATTGGGGTGGATGTGCTGCATTTATTGGTGTGGATGTGCTGCATTTATTAGGGTGGATGTGCTGCATTTATTGGGGTGGATGTGCTGCATTTATTGGCGTGGATATGCTGCATTTATTGGCGTGGATGTGCCGCATTTATTGGGGTGGATGTGCTGTTATTGGGGTTGATGTGCTGCATTTATTGGGGTGGATGTGCTGCATTTATTGGCGTGGATGTGCTGCATTTATTGGGGTGGATGTGCTGCATTTATTGGGGTGGATGTGCTGCATTTATTGGGGTGGATGTGCTGCATTTATTGGGGTGGATGTGCTGCATTTATTGGGGTGGATGTGCTGCATTTATTGGGGTGGATGTGCTGCATTTATTGGGGTGGATGTGCTGCATTTATTGGCGTGGATGTGCTGCATTTATTGGGGTGGATGTGCTGCATTTATTGTGGATATGCTGCATTTATTGTGGATATGCTGCATTTATTGGGGTGGATGTGCTGCATTTATTGGGGTGGATGTGCTGCATTTATTGGGGTGGATGTGCTGCATTTATTGGGGTGGATGTGCTGCATTTATTGGCGTGGATGTGCTGCATTTATTGGGGTGGATGTGCTGCATTTATTGGGGTGGATGTGCTGCATTTATTGGGGTGGATGTGCTGCATTTATTGGGGTGGATGTGCTGCATTTATTGGGGTGGATGTGCTGCATTTATTGGGGTGGATGTGCTGCATTTATTGGGGTGGATGTGCTGCATTTATTGGCGTGGATGTGCTGCATTTATTGGCGTGGATGTGCTGCATTTATTGGGGTGGATGTGCTGCATTTATTGGGGTGGATGTGCTGCATTTATTGGGGTGGATGTGCTGCATTTATTGGGGTGGATGTGCTGCATTTATTGGGCTGCATTTATTGGGGTGGTGCATTTATTGGGTTGGATGTGCTGCATTTATTGGGGTGGATGTGCTGCATTTATTGGGGTGGATGTGCTGCATTTATTGGGGTGGATGTGCTGCATTTATTGGGGTGGATGTGCTTCATTTATTGGTGTGGATGTGCTGCATTTATTAGGGTGGATGTGCTGCATTTATTGGGGTGGATGTGCTGCATTTATTGGCGTGGATATGCTGCATTTATTGGCGTGGATGTGCCGCATTTATTGGGGTGGATGTGCTGCATTTATTAGGGTTGATGTGCTGCATTTATTGGGGTGGATGTGCTGCATTTATTGGCGTGGATGTGCTGCATTTATTGGGGTGGATGTGCTGCATTTATTGGGGTGGATGTGCTGCATTTATTGGGGTGGATGTGCTGCATTTATTGGGGTGGATGTGCTGCATTTATTGGGGTGGATGTGCTGCATTTATTGGGGTGGATGTGCTGCATTTATTGGGGTGGATGTGCTGCATTTATTGGGGTGGATGTGCTGCATTTATTGGGGTGGATGTGCTGCATTTATTGGGGTGGATGTGCTGCATTTATTAGGGTGGATGTGCTGCATTTATTGGGCGCATTTATTGGGGTGGTGCATTTATTGGGGTGGATGTGCTGCATTTATTGGGGTGGATGTGCTGCATTTATTGGGGTGGATGTACTGCATTTATTGGGGTGGATGTGCTGCATTTATTGGGGTGGATGTGCTTCATTTATTGGTGTGGATGTGCTGCATTTATTAGGGTGGATGTGCTGCATTTATTGGGGTGGATGTGCTGCATTTATTGGCGTGGATATGCTGCATTTATTGGCGTGGATGTGCCGCATTTATTGGGGTGGATGTGCTGCATTTATTAGGGTGGATGTGCTGCATTTATTGGGGTGGATGTGCTGCATTTATTGGCGTGGATGTGCTGCATTTATTGGGGTGGATGTGCTGCATTTATTGGGGTGGATGTGCTGCATTTATTGGGGTGGATGTGCTGCATTTATTGGCGTGGATGTGGTGCATTTATTGGCGTGGATATGCTGCATTTATTGGGGTGGATGTGCTGCATTTATTGGGGTGGATGTGCTGCATTTATTGGGGTGGATGTGCTGCATTTATTGGCGTGGATATGCTGCATTTATTGGGGTGGATGTGCTGCATTTATTGGCGTGGATGTGCTGCATTTATTGGGGTGGATGTGCTGCATTTATTGGCGTGGATGTGCTGCATTTATTGGGGTGGATGTGCTGCATTTATTGGGGTGGATGTGCTGCATTTATTGGGGTGGATGTGCTGCATTTATTGGGGTGGATGTGCTGCATTTATTGGGGTGGATGTGCTGCATTTATTGGGGTGGATGTGCTGCATTTATTGGGGTGGATGTGCTGCATTTATTGGCGTGGATGTGCTGCATTTATTGGCGTGAATGTGCTGCATTTATTGGGGTGGATGTGCTGCATTTATTGGCGTGGATGTGCTGCATTTATTGGGGTGGATGTGCTGCATTTATTGGGGTGGATGTGCTGCATTTATTGGGGTGGATGTGCTGCATTTATTGGGGTGGATGTGCTGCATTTATTGGGGTGGATGTGCTGCATTTATTGGGGTGGATGTGCTGCATTTATTGGGGTGGATGTGCTGCATTTATTGGCGTGGATGTGCTGCATTTATTGGCGTGAATGTGCTGCATTTATTGGGGGTAGATGTGCTGCATTTATTGGGGTGGATGTGCTGCATTTATTGGGGTGGATGTGCTGCATTTATTGGCATGGATGTGCTGCATTTATTGGGGTGGATGTGCTGCATTTATTGGGGTGGATGTGCTGCATTTATTGGGGTGGATGTGCTGCATTTATTGGGGTGGATGTGCTGCATTTATTGGGCTGCATTTATTGGGGTGGTGCATTTATTGGGGTGGATGTGCTGCATTTATTGGGGTGGATGTGCTGCATTTATTGGGGTGGATGTGCTGCATTTATTGGGGTGGATGTGCTGCATTTATTGGGGTGGATGTGCTGCATTTATTGGTGTGGATGTGCTGCATTTATTAGGGTGGATGTGCTGCATTTATTGGGGTGGATGTGCTGCATTTATTGGCGTGGATATGCTGCATTTATTGGCGTGGATGTGCCGCATTTATTGGGGTGGATGTGCTGTTATTGGGGTTGATGTGCTGCATTTATTGGGGTGGATGTGCTGCATTTATTGGCGTGGATGTGCTGCATTTATTGGGGTGGATGTGCTGCATTTATTGGGGTGGATGTGCTGCATTTATTGGGGTGTCTAAAGTTGCAGGAAAATATGATTCCATTTCCACCCCCCCCCCCCCCCCCCCCTCTCCCCAGAAAGGCATGCACATCTTGTGTCCGGGATCATGCACACAAAAATTTGGCAGGACTGAGCGGTGGTTGTAGGTGTGGTTAGCAGAGCATGACTGGATGTTTTGTGGGTGTGGCTGGTTGTTTGTGTGTGTGGTTAATAGAACATGGCTAGTTGTCTTGCGGGAGCCAAGAATGTCCACTATCAAAAGAGAAACTCAAGAATAGTTAAAGAATGATCATACAACATTGGTCTCGATAGAGCACAGTTCAACGGTACTAGCCAGTAGAATGTTGCTACCTACATAGTAGTGGGGCACAAGGTGTGCTGTGTCTAGAGTGTTGCTAGGTACCTACATAGTAGTGGAGCACAAGGTGTGCTGTGTCTAGAATGTTGCTAGCTACATAGTAGTGGGGCACAAGGTGTGCTGTGTCTAGAGTGTTGCTAGGTACCTACATAGTAGTGGAGTACAAGGTGTGCTGTGTCTAGAGTGTTGCTAGGTACCTACATAGTAGTGGAGCACAAGGTGTGCTGTGTCTAGAGTGTTGCTAGGTACCTACATAGTAGTGGAGCACAAGGTGTGCTGTGTCTAGAGTATTGCTAGGTACCTACATAGTAGTGGAGCACAAGGTGTGCTGTGTCTAGAATGTTGCTAGGTACCTACATAGTAGTGGAGCACAAGGTGTGCTGTGTCTAGAGTGTTGCTAGGTACCTACATAGTAGTGGAGCACAAGGTGTGCTGTGTCTAGAGTGTTGCTAGGTACCTACATAGTAGTGGGGCACAAGGTGTGCTGTGTCTAGAGTGTTGTTCCCTACATAGTAGTGGGGCACAAGGTGTGCTGTGTCTAGAGTGTTGCTAGGTACCTACATAGTAGTGGGGCACAAGGTGTGCTGTGTCTAGAGTGTTGCTAGGTACCTACATAGTAGTGGAGCACAAGGTGTGCTGTGTCTAGAGTGTTGCTAGGTACCTACATAGTAGTGGGGCACAAGGTGTGCTGTGTCTAGAGTGTTGCTAGGTACCTACATAGTAGTGGAGCACAAGGTGTGCTGTGTCTAGAGTGTTGCTAGCTACATAGTAGTGGAGCACAAGGTGTGCTGTGTCTAGAGTGTTGCTAGGTACATAGTAGTGGGGCACAAGGTGTGCTGTGTCTAGAGTATTGGTACCTACATAGTAGTGGGGCACAAGGTGTGCTGTGTCTAGAGTGTTGCTAGGTACCTACATAGTAGTGGAGCACAAGGTGTGCTGTGTCTAGAGTGTTGCTATACATAGTAGTGTGGCACAAGGTGTGCTGTGTCTGATATCAAACTCATGGATGACATATGTTCTCTTCTCACACTTGGCGTACCTGTTCCCTCTGTTCCTTACCTTAGGCCCGTCTAAGTAAGGAAGGACTCTGACCCCGCTGTCTTGGCTGGAGTTATAACTGATGTGGTAGAAGGAGGAATTTTCAGGGCCCCTGAGCTCTTGGGGCGTCAAGGGGGACAACGATATGTTCAGGTCGGAGGGACACTGCCCCGTGGCAGACAAAATAGTGACTGGTACTAGTGGGACTGCAAGCATCAACACCAACAGCAACAACAACAGCAACAACAACATCAATAGCAACAGCAACATCAACAGCAACACACTCTCAAAAAACCTGCCCACACCTCCAGCCCTCACCTCCTCCTGCCCTCACCACCTCCTGCCCTCACCTCCTCCAGCCCTCACCTCCTCCAGCCCTCACCTCCTCCAGCCCTCACCTCCTCCAGCCCTCACCTCCTCAAGCCCTCACCACCTCCAGCCCTCACCACCTCCTGCCCTCACCTCCTCCAGCCCTCACCTCCTCCAGCCCTCACCTCCTCCAGCCCTCACCTCCTCCAGCCCTCACCTCCTCA
This sequence comes from Cladorhizidae sp. MBARI D1340-BT2, assembly GCA_028752905.1. Classification (NCBI taxonomy): domain Eukaryota; kingdom Metazoa; phylum Porifera; class Demospongiae; order Poecilosclerida; family Cladorhizidae; species Cladorhizidae sp. MBARI D1340-BT2. Next base: position 55,060,385 of record JAQNBH010000011.1, read on the forward strand.
AGCCCTCACCACCTCCAGCCCTCACCTCCTCCAGCCCTCACCTCCTCCTCCCCTCACCTCCTCCTCCCCTCACCTCCTCCAGCCCTCACCTGTACAACGCCTGCACAGCACATTACCCAGTAAAGAATCCAGGCCTATAGCTACTGTAGCATAGGTGCAACTATCTGTCATAACCTTTACCTGCATTCAATGACCATGCCATGTGATGACCCCTTACCATCTCCCAGAGTCCTAACTTGGTGTTCAGTTGAGAATCGTCCCAGAGGACCTCTAGTCTGTGAGGCCACACCCACAGTGTAGGATGTGTAAGTCTCCAGGCCACTCAGCATGATGCTAGTGCTACATGCAAACACAACCAATCAGTATGGATCTCTGTGTACCCAGGCCACTGGGTAGCTCACCTGTCAGCTGATGTGTTTCTGTACATGACATCACCGTTGTTGTCCGTTGGTGTGTATCTAAGGACGTACCCTAGCAACGTCCCACGTACAGAAGGAGGGGCCTCCCATGCCGCACTTATGGAGGACGTGCTTATAACAGCCAATATAATATGAGTGGGTGGCGGGGCAGCTGGGGGACAGAGGGAGAGAGGAGACATCATTAATACAGTTATTGGTGACCACACACACGTGCACACACACACATGCTCGCCACAATGTAAAATCTTTGTTGAGCTGGTATCTTTGGGGGAGAATAGGCCATTTCTCGTAGTTAAAAAACATTATAACTTTTAATACATGCTTTATTTTCAAAGATTTTGGTCTGACAAGGCAGTCCATCCTGAGCTCACCAATGATGTCATAATAGTGAGTGGTGTTGCAATGAACTAGGGCTGCAATATGGCAAAACCACAATATATGCGCTCTTGCTCCCCGACCATAAGTCTTCAACACTTGCCATTTATGGTGATGTCAGAGTAGCTACAGATACAACTTATGAATTGATGGGATTTATAAAACAATTTTATTTCCCCCATTATCCTGATTTCATTTTTGCTGTTCGGATGAGCACACAGACTGGACTGTTCGGGCGAGCACACAGACTGGACTGTTCAGGTGAGCACACAGACTGGACTGTTCGGGTGAGCACACAGACTGGACTGTTCGGGTGAGCACACAGACTGGACTGTTCGGGTGAGCACACTGACTGGACTGACGGGTGAGCACACAGACTGGACTGTTCGGGTGAGCACACAGACTGGACTGTTCGGGTGAGCACACTGACTGGACTGACGGGTGAGCACACAGACTGGACTGTTCGGGTGAGCACACAGACTGGACTGTTCGGGCGAGCACACAGATTGGACTGACGGGTGAGCACACAGACTGGACTGACGGGTGAGCACACAGACTGGACTGTTCGGGTGAGCACACAGACTGGACTGTTCGGGTGAGCACACAGACTGGACTGACGGGTGAGCACACAGACTGGACTGTTCGGGTGAGCACACAGATTGGACTGACGGGTAAGCACACAGACTGGACTGTTCAGGTGAGCACACAGACTGGACTGTTCGGGTGAGCACACAGACTGGACTGTTCGGGTAAGCACACAGACTGGACTGTTCGGGTGAGCACACAGACTGGACTGTTCGGGTGAGCACACAGACTGGACTGACGGGTGAGCACACAGACTGGACTGTTCGGGTGAGCACACAGACTGGACTGACGGGTGAGCACACAGACTGGACTGTTCAGGTGAGCACACAGACTGGACTGACGGGTGAGCACACAGACTGGACTGTTCAGGTGAGCACACGGACTGGACTGTTCAGGTGAGCACACAGACTGGACTGACGGGTGAGCACACAGACTGGACTGACGGGCGAGCACACAGACTGGACTGTTCGGGTGAGCACACAGACTGGACTGACGGGTGAGCACACAGACTGGACTGACGGATGAGCACACAGACTGGACTGTTCAGGTGAGCACACAGACTGGACTGTTCGGGCGAGCACACAGACTGGACTGTTCGGGCGAGCACACAGACTGGACTGACGGGTGAGCACACAGACTGGACTGTTCGGGCGAGCACACAGACTGGACTGTTCAGGTGAGCACACGGACTGGACTGACGGGTGAGCACACAGACTGGACTGACGGGTGAGCACACAGACTGGACTGTTCAGGTGAGCACACAGACTGGACTGTTCGGGTGAGCACACAGACTGGACTGACGGGTGAGCACACAGACTGGACTGACGGATGAGCACACAGACTGGACTGTTCAGGTGAGCACACGGACTGGACTGACGGGCGAGCACACAGACTGGACTGACGGATGAGCACACAGACTGGACTGTTCGGGCGAGCACACAGACTGGACTGACGGGTGAGCACACAGACTGGACTGTTCGGGTGAGCACACAGACTGGACTGTTCGGGTGAGCACACAGACTGGACTGTTCAGGTGAGCACACAGACTGGACTGACGGATGAGCACACAGACTGGACTGTTCGGGCGAGCACACAGATTGGACTGACGGGTGAGCACACAGACTGGACTGTTCGGGTGAGCACACAGACTGGACTGTTCAGGTGAGCACACAGACTGGACTGACGGGTGAGCACACAGACTGGACTGTTCGGGCGAGCACACAGACTGGACTGTTCAGGTGAGCACACAGACTGGACTGTTCGGGCGAGCACACAGACTGGACTGTTCAGGTGAGCACACAGAACTGGACTGACGGATGAGCACACAGACTGGACTGTTCAGGTGAGCACACAGACTGGACTGTTCGGGCGAGCACACAGACTGGACTGTTCAGGTGAGCACACAGAACTGGACTGACGGATGAGCACACAGACTGGACTGTTCAGGTGAGCACACAGACTGGACTGTTCGGGTGAGCACACAGACTGGACTGACGGATGAGCACACAGACTGGACTGTTCAGGTGAGCACACAGACTGGACTGACGGGTGAGCACACAGACTGGACTGTTCGGGCGAGCACACAGACTGGACTGTTCAGGTGAGCACACAGACTGGACTGTTCGGGCGAGCACACAGACTGGACTGTTCAGGTGAGCACACAGAACTGGACTGACGGATGAGCACACAGACTGGACTGTTCAGGTGAGCACACAGACTGGACTGTTCGGGCGAGCACACAGACTGGACTGTTCAGGTGAGCACACAGAACTGGACTGACGGATGAGCACACAGACTGGACTGTTCAGGTGAGCACACAGACTGGACTGTTCGGGTGAGCACACAGACTGGACTGTTCAGGTGAGCACACAGACTGGACTGTTCGGGCGAGCACACAGACTGGACTGTTCAGGTGAGCACACAGAACTGGACTGACGGATGAGCACACAGACTGGACTGTTCAGGTGAGCACACAGACTGGACTGTTCGGGTGAGCACACAGACTGGACTGTTCGGGTGAGCACACAGACTGGACTGTTCGGGTGAGCACACAGACTGGACTGACGGGTGAGCACACGGACTGTACTACATCTCATCAGAAAATGACTGGATTAGAAAACTGATAATAGAAAATACAGAGCAATACTACAGCTTTCAGATTATATAAAAATTATTTACTTGGATAACATTTGATGGAGTTACACTGTGTTATGTGATGTCACTGCATGAAATGACACTTTCCTGGTAAATCAGTACTACATGTACAAATCACAAGGTTTCCACAAAATGTTAAAACACTTGTGGTTAGCACTTTGGATTTGGACCTCCATAAATTCTGCACACTTCACTCTACGACCTTGATATATAGCTGGCCTTGATGTATAGCTGGCCTTGATGTATAGCTGGCCTTGATGTATAGCTGGCCTTGATGTATAGCTGGCCTTGATGTATAGCTGGCCTTGATGTATAGCTGGCCTTGATGTACATATAGCTGGCCTTGATATATAGCTGGCCTTGATGTATAGCTGGCCTTGATGTATAGCTGGCCTTGATGTATAGCTGGCCTTGATGTATAGCTGGCCTTGATGTATAGCTGGCCTTGATGTATAGCTGGCCTTGATGTACATATAGCTGGCCTTGATATATAGCTGGCCTTGATATATAGCTGGCCTTGATATATAGCTGGCCTTGATATATAGCTGGCCTTGATATATAGCTGGCCTTGATATATAGCCGACCTTGATATATAGCTGGCCTTGATATATAGCTGGCCTTGATATATAGCTGGCCTTGATATATAGCTGGCCTTGATATATAGCTGGCCTTGATATATAGCTGGCCTTGATATATAGCTGACCTTGATATATAGCTGGCCTTGATATATAGCTGGCCTTGATATATAGCTGGCCTTGATATATAGCTGGCCTTGATATATAGCTGGCCTTGATATATAGCTGGCCTTGATATATAGCTGGCCTTGATATATAGCTGGCCTTGATATATAGCTGGCCTTGATATATAGCTGGCCTTGCTATATAGCTGGCCTTGATATATAGCTAACCTTGATATATAGCTGGCCTTGATATATAGCTGGCCTTGATATATAGCTGGCCTTGATATATAGCTGGCCTTGATATATAGCTGGCCTTGATATATAGCTGGCCTTGATATATAGCTGGCCTTGATATATAGCTGGCCTTGATATATAGCTGGCCTTGATATATAGCTGGCCTTGATATATAGCTGGCCTTGATATATAGCTGACCTTGATATATAGCTGGCCTTGATATATAGCTGGCCTTGATATATAGCTGACCTTGATATATAGCTGGCCTTGATATATAGCTGGCCTTGATATATAGCTGGCCTTGATATATAGCTGGCCTTGATATATAGCTGGCCTTGATATATAGCTGGCCTTGATATATAGCTGGCCTTGATATATACATGTAGCTGGCCTTGATATATAGCTGGCCTTGATATATAGCTGGCCTTGATATATAGCTGGCCTTGATATATAGCTGGCCTTGATATATAGCTGGCCTTGATATATAGCTGGCCTTGATATATAGCTGGCCTTGATATATAGCTGGCCTTGATATATAGCTGGCCTTGATATATAGCTGGCCTTGATATATAGATGACCTTGATATATAGCTGACCTTGATATATAGCTGACCTTGATATATAGCTGACCTTGATATATAGCTGGCCTTGATATATAGCTGGCCTAGATATATAGCTGGCCTTGATATATAGCTGGCCTTGATATATAGCTGGCCTTGATATATAGCTGGCCTTGATATATAGCTGGCCTTGATATATGGCCTTGATATATAGCTGGCCTTGATATATAGCTGGCCTTGATATATAGCTGGCCTTGATATATAGTTGGCCTTGATAAAATTATAGCTGACCTTGATATATAGCTGGCCTTGATATATAGCTGGCCTTGATATATAGCTGGCCTTGATATATAGCTGGCCTTGATATACAGCTTGCCTTGATATATAGCTGAAGGTAGTGGATGCAGTTAGTGTAATATTGAAGGTAGTGGATGCAGTTAGTGTAATATTGAAGGTAGTGGATGCAGGTAGTATAATATTGAAGGTAGTGGATGCAGTTAGTGTAATATTGAAGGTAGTGGATGCAGTTAGTGTAATATTGAAGGTAGTGGATGCAGTTAGTATAATATTGAAGGTAGTGGATGCAGTTAGTGTAATAGTGAAGGTAGTGGATGCAGTTAGTATAATATTGAAGGTAGTGGATGCAGTTAGTGTAATAGTGAAGGTAGTGGATGCAGTTAGTGTAATAGTGAAGGTAGTGGATGCAGTTAGTGTAATAGTGAAGGTAGTGGATGCAGTTAGTGTAATTCTGAAGGTAGTGTATGCAGTTAGTGTAATACTGAAGGTAGTGAAGTAATGGATGGTCAAGGGAATGAAAAAAAAGTGAAGGATAAAAAAAGGTCTACCCCCTTACCTAATTGGTCAATTCTCCTCTATATTAAGCACCCACTTGACTCTCAACAAACTCAGAGGTCAACGAAATTACAATACCTCAATAATTAACTTGAAATTTTCCTGATGAAGGCTAGAGCACCGTGACCTGATGAAGGCTGGAGCACCGTGACCTGATGAAGGCTAGAGCACTGTGACCTGATGAAGGCTAGAGTACTGTGACCTGATGAAGGCTAGAGCACTGTGACCTGATGAAGGCTAGAGCACCGTGACCTGATGAAGGCTGGAGTACCGTGACCTGATGAAGGCTAGAGCACCGTGACCTGATGAAAGCTAGAGCACAGTGACCTGATGAAGGCTAGAGCACTGTGACCTGATGAAGGCTAGAGCACCGTGACCTGATGAAGGCTAGAGCACCGTGACCTGATGAAGGCTAGAGCACCGTGACCTGATGAAGGCTAGAGCACCGTGACCTGGAACAAGACAAAGGTTCAGCATGCCTTGGAACAAGGCAAAGCTTCAACGTGACCTGAAACATGACAAAGCTTCAACGTGACCTGGAACAAGACAAAGGTTCAGCATGCCTTGGAACAAGGCAAAGCTTCAACGTGACCTGGAACATGACAAAGCTTCAACGTGACCTGGAACAAGACAAAGCTTCAACGTGACCTGGAACATGACAAAGCTTCAACGTGACCTGGAACAAGACAAAGCTTCAACGTGACCTGGAACATGACAAAGCTTCAACGTGACCTGGAACAAGACAAAGCTTCAACGTGACCTGGAACAAGACAAAGCTTCAACGTGACCTGGAACATGACAAAGCTTCAACGTGACCAGGAACAAGACAAAGCTTCAACATGACCTGGAACAAGACAAAGCTTCAACGTGACCTGGAACAAGACAAAGCTTCAACGTGACCTGGAACATGACAAAGCTTCAACGTAACCTGGAACAAGACAAAGCTTCAACGTGACCTGGAACATGACAAAGCTTCAACGTGACCTGGAACAAGACAAAGCTTCAACGTGACCTGGAACAAGACAAAGCTTCAACATGACCTGGAACATGACAAAGCTTCAACATGACCTGGAACAAGACAAAGCTTCAACGTGACCTGGAACATGAAAAGCTTCAACGTAACCTGGAACAAGACAAAGCTTCAACGTGACCTGGAACAAGACAAAGCTTCAACATGACCTGGAACATGACAAAGCTTCAACATGACCTGAAACAAGACAAAGCTTCAACGTGACCTGGAACATGACAAAGCTTCAACGTGACCTGGAACATGACAAAGCTTCAACGTGACCTGGAACAAGACAAAGCTTCAACGTGACCTGGAACAAGACAAAGCTTCAACATGACCTGGAACATGACAAAGCTTCAACATGACCTGGAACAAGACAAAGCTTCAACATGACCTGGAACAAGACAAAGCTTCAACGTGACCTGGAACAAGACAAAGCTTCAACGTGTCCTGGAACAAGACAAAGCTTCAACATGTCCTGGAACAAGACAAAGCTTCAACATGACCTGGAACATGACAAAGCTTCAACATGACCTGGAACAAGACAAAGCTTCAACGTGACCTGGAACATGACAAAGCTTCAACGTGACCTGGAACATGACAAAGCTTCAACGTGACCTGGAGCAAGACAAAGCTTCAACGTGACCTGAAACAAGACAAAGCTTCAACGTGACCTGGAACAAGACAAAGCTTCAACGTGACCTGGAACATGACAAAGCTTCAACGTGACCTGGAACATGACAAAGCTTCAATGTGACCTGGAGCAAGACCAAGCTTCAACGTGACCTGGAACAAGACAAAGCTTCAACGTGACCTGGAACAAGACAAAGCTTCAATGTGACCTGGAACATGACAAAGCTTCAACGTAACCTGGAACAAGACAAAGCTTCAACGTGACCTGGAACAAGACAAAGCTTCAACAAGACCTGGAACAAGACAAAGCTTCAACATGACCTGGAACAAGACAAAGCTTCAACATGACCTGGAACATGACAAAGCTTCAACATGACCTGGAACAAGACAAAGCTTCAACGTGACCTGGAACATGACAAAGCTTCAACGTGACCTGGAACATGACAAAGCTTCAACGTGACCTGGAGCAAGACAAAGCTTCAACGTGACCTGAAACAAGACAAAGCTTCAACGTGACCTGGAACAAGACAAAGCTTCAACGTGACCTGGAACATGACAAAGCTTCAACGTGACCTGGAACATGACAAAGCTTCAACGTGACCTGGAACAAGACAAAGCTTCAACGTGACCTGGAACAAGACAAAGCTTCAACGTGACCTGGAACAAGACAAAGCTTCAATGTGACCTGAAACAAGACAAGCTTTAATGTGACCTGGAACAAGACAAAGCTTCAACGTGACCTGGAACAAGACAAAGCTTCAACGTCACCTGGAACAAGACAAAGCTTCAACGTGACCTGGAACAAGACAAAGCGTTAATGTGACCTGGAACAGACCTGGAACAAGACGAAACTTCAACATGACCTGGAACAAGACAAAGCAACCAACTGATCACAGCTAGGCCTAGGCATTAGTGGTTATTGTGTTGGTGACCTTTACCAATTTCTTGTTTTGAGAAACAAACTGCAAGTCATTAGAACATTTGGAGTCTTCTGGTCTAACAACCAGACTTGTCATACTACAGTTATGGGTGGAGTCTGGTCCAATAACCGGACTTGTCATACTACAGTTATGGGTGGAGTCTGGTCCAATAACCTGACTTGTCATACTACAGTTGGGTGGAGTTATGGGTGGAGTCTGGTCCAATAACCTGACTTGTCATACTACAGTTATGGGTGGAGTCTGGTCCAATAACCGGACTTGTCATACTACAGTTATGGGTGGAGTCTGGTCTAACAACCATACTTGTCATACTACAGTTATGGGTGGAGTTATGGGTGGAGTCTGGTCCAATAACCGGACTTGTCGTACTACAGTTATGGTTGGAGTTATGGGTGGAGTCTGGGCTAACAACCATACTTGTCATACTACAGTTATGGGTGGAGTTATGGGTGGAGTCTGGTCCAATAACAGGACTTGTCATACTACAGTTATGGGTGGATTTATGGGTGGAGTCTGGTCCAATAACAGTCATACTACAGTTATGGGTGGAGTTATGGGTGGAGTCTGGTCTAACAACCATACTTGTCATACTACAGTTATGGGTGGAGTTATGGGTGGAGTCTGGTCCAATAACAGGACTTGTCATACTACAGTTATGGGTGGAGTTATGGGTGGAGTCTGGTCCAATAACAGGACTTGTCATACTACAGTTATGGGTGGAGTCTGGTCTAACAACCATACTTGTCATATTACAGTTATGGGTGGAGTCTGGTCCAATAACCTGACTTGTCATACTACAGTTATGGGTGGTGCTATGGGTGGAGTTATGGGTGGAGTCTGGTATAACAACCAGACTTGGCATACTACAGTTATGGGTGGGGTTATGGGTGGAGTCGGGTCCAATAACCTGACTTGTCATACTACAGTTATGGGTGGAGCTATGGGTGGAGTCTGGTATAACAACCAGACTTGTCATACTACAGTTATGGAAGTGAGAGGAAAGAGATGATGAAGCATGGATCTTGAAGACTAATTTCATGTCATTCTTGGGTGGTGCGCGTCTATTATCTCAGTGGGCACTAGCTCCAGCATATGGGCAGTTACTACAGCAACTCAGTTAGCGTCATTACTCCACTGATTTGCACACGGAACCAATAATTTGCACACGGCCTTGGGGCGCGACACATTCAAGCAACACTGAAGTGCAGTATACAATACAGTGTAACAAAGATAAACAATGTGCCAGATTTTGTTCGTCCTCTTCTCCAGGTTCTTCTAGCCCTTCCAACTCATCAGCTTCACCATCACTCATTCCAGCGAAAGGATCTTCGTCGTCGTCACTCTCCTCATCAACTTTCTTCGGAGCACATTTCCTGATGAAGTCATCCTCTGAACCATCAATGCTGTTAGAAATCCCACAGTAAAGGAAGGAGCGAGCTATTAATTCTTCTGGAATGGCACCCCATGCAGCAGAGACCCAATCAATGGCAACCTGTCTTGAGGGGGACTTCAAGTTGCCTTTCTTTGTCCTGCAGGTGTTGACGCTTCTCCTCCATTCCATCCACACTTCTCTCATTTTATCCTTGAATGGCTTGTTCACAGAAACATCCATTGGCTGTGCCAGGGATGTGCAGCCATCTAGACAAAATGTAAGCATTTGCAGGCCATCATTTGTGACAAGACTATTGAAATTCACTACATTACCTGGGATGAATACCAGGTCTGTTTCCAACTCCTCAGCTACATCCTTGGTGTCAGCACACTTGTGTGGACGATAGGCACCCAGGACAAGGAGTCGTCGTGTACCATACAAAGACTTCCCCCATATCCTGCGTAGCCAGCTGTGCAGTTTTGTGCGTGTCATCCATCCATTTTTGCTGGCAGTGACCTCAACATTGTCAGGAACTGTAAGTCCTGCTGCAATGCGTGGGCCAAATTTTCCATCTCTCTCTTTGAAAATGATGACAGCAATGACAGCAGGGAAGGAGTTTTGTTCCATCTCCTGTGGCACACAAAGCTACTGTGAAACCTTTCTTTTGGGCACCAGTGGTAGCAATGCGAATGCTTCTCTCTCCACGACGATTGTTGGTGGCAGAAGGTACTGAATCAAACCTAGTGATGAACAAGATAAAGTGACAAGCTATCAACTTATACAATGTTTACCTGCACATTGTTTGATCCATGTTGCCAATATCTGATTTTCTGTACCCGTGTAGCTCTCGGTATCTGACAATGGTCCTCCGAAAGTGGGTGAGCTGCACCTTAAAGTCCTGAGCACCTTTTGAGAGGTGTTTGTGCACCGCCTATAGCCTACGTACATTCCATCGCTTCTTCCAGCCACGTAGCCACATGGGGGATGCAAGGAAGCCATGGATGCCTATTCTCATAGTGATTTGCAAGGCTCTCTCCATGAGGTCTTTGTTAAGAACAGCCCTGCCTTCAGAGCACTCTAGCTCTAGGTAGTCAAAGACCTCTGTATCCACGTGTTGGATGCCAGACTGGTGCACCAGCATGAAGTTTCCTTTTCTTCTTCCCACCACCAATGTTGGCATCAACCAGTGTATCGTACTTTTCATTCCACTCACGCACTCTCTTTCTGTCAAATCCAAAAAAAAATTGCTGTCTGTGATATATTTTGCATCCCTTCTCCTCTGTACCATTCTACAATCTCTACTTTACAAGCCATTGTATAACTTTACCTGCATGACTCTGCCATCTTGAACAACAAGCTAGCTAGCTCGGGGCAGCATAGATACTGAAATGGGAGTGGTCTGGGGGGAGGACACGACATGGACAAGCAGCTGAATCGCGCGTCGTAGCTGGTGGGAGCTCGATCTCGATCGTCCTAAACTCGGATGGTGAGTGGTTACTACGTCAATGGGCGCTTAGTCTAGTACGTCCTAATCCAGAGGGGGCGAGCACTTACTACGTACTCTACGGTATATGTATGTACATGTATGTGTATATATGTGTATATGTATGTATGTATGCATGCATGTATGTGTGTATGTATGTACCTGCATCACATGTGCTGTTAGAGACAGGCTGGCTGAACTCTCCCGTTCCATTCCCATTCTGAAGTGCCAGGCGTGCCTCATAGGAAGTGAACGCCAGGAGAGCCTCCACTACGAAGCTCTAAAGGTCAAGGGTGAAATATGATCACACAAGTCACATGACACTTCAATGTGGGCACTATATAGAATAATAGTCTCACCGTTTGTGAAGGTGTATAAGTGAAGTTAATGCTGACCTCTGAACCCTGGCCACCACTGATGGGCTGGTATAAGAGAAGGTACGCGACTTGAGCAGGCGGAGCTCCTAGCAGGAGTGGATTAGGTGGCTGCCATGACAACAGCAGGGAGGAGGAGGGGCACAGCTCCGAAACCTCAACATCATCCAATACAGCAACTGGAACTATTAGAGAAGACACGTCAACACCATGCGACGCTGCACGTGTCACACGCCACGTGCTGCACTGCACGTGCCATATAACACACTGCACGTGCCACACGCCACGTGCTGCACTGCCTGAGCTAGAGTGCATGTGCTATATACTTGCTACAGTATCTGTGCCAAAATTATCATGTGTTGCCACACTACATTAAATATATATCCTAGCCTTGGTAACCACACACAACACACTCACACACACACATCATACACACACACACATACATCATAAACACAACACACTCACACACATCATACACTCACACTACATACATACATCATACACACATCATACACACACGCACTGCCTTGGGGCAGAAATAGGCAGACCAATAGTTAGTAAGAAGAAAAGGAGTTAAGTTATTTGATGGAGAGGATCTGACCCTGCACATCCGCCAACCTAATCAAGGCCCTCCTATGGGGGTCCTGGCCTAGTGAGCACCATGTCTGTGCTACAGCTGTCTTCCTCCCATGACTTACTCTGAGCTGGCCTAGTGAGCACCATGTCTGTGCTAGTCTTCCTCCCATGACTTACTCTGAGCTGGCCTAGTGAGCACCATGTCTGTGCTAGTCTTCCTCCCATGACTTACTCTGAGCTGGCCTAGTGTGCACCATGTCTGTGCTAGTCTTCCTCCCATGACTTACTCTGAGCTGGCCTAGTGAGCACCATGTCTGTGCTAGTCTTCCTCCCATGACTTACTCTGAGCTGGCCTAGTGAGCACCATGTCTGTGCTAGTCTTCCTCCCATGACTTACTCTGAGCTGGCCTAGTGAGCACCATGTCTGTGCTAGTCTTCCTCCCATGACTTACTCTGAGCTGGCCTAGTGTGCACCATGTCTGTGCTAGTCTTCCTCCCATGACTTACTCTGAGCTGGCCTAGTGTGCACCATGTCTGTGCTAGTCTTCCTCCCATGACTTACTCTGAGCTGGCCTAGTGAGCACCATGTCTGTGCTAGTCTTCCTCCCATGACTTACTCTGAGCTGGCCTAGTGTGCACCATGTCTGTGCTAGTCTTCCTCCCATGACTTACTCTGAGCTGGCCTAGTGAGCACCATGTCTGTGCTAGTCTTCCTCCCATGACTTACTCTGAGCTGGCCTAGTGAGCACCATGTCTGTGCTAGTCTTCCTCCCATGACTTACTCTGAGCTGGCCTAGTGTGCACCATGTCTGTGCTAGTCTTCCTCCCATGACTTACTCTGAGCTGGCCTAGTGTGCACCATGTCTGTGCTAGTCTTCCTCCCATGACTTACTCTGAGCTGGCCTAGTGAGCACCATGTCTGTGCTAGTCTTCCTCCCATGACTTACTCTGAGCTGGCCTAGTGTGCACCATGTCTGTGCTAGTCTTCCTCCCATGACTTACTCTGAGCTGGCCTAGTGTGCACCATGTCTGTGCTAGTCTTCCTCCCATGACTTACTCTGAGCTGGCCTAGTGAGCACCATGTCTGTGCTAGTCTTCCTCCCATGACTTACTCTGAGCTGGCCTAGTGAGCACCATGTCTGTGCTAGTCTTCCTCCCATGACTTACTCTGAGCTGGCCTAGTGAGCACCATGTCTGTGCTAGTCTTCCTCCCATGACTTACTCTGAGCTGGCCTAGTGTGCACCATGTCTGTGCTAGTCTTCCCCCCATGACTTACTCTGAGCTGGCCTAGTGAGCACCATGTCTGTGCTAGTCTTCCTCCCATGACTTACTCTGAGCTGGCCTAGTGTGCACCATGTCTGTGCTAGTCTTCCTCCCATGACTTACTCTGAGCTGGCCTAGTGAGCACCATGTCTGTGCTAGTCTTCCTCCCATGACTTACTCTGAGCTGGCCTAGTGAGCACCATGTCTGTGCTAGTCTTCCTCCCATGACTTACTCTGAGCTGGCCTAGTGAGCACCATGTCTGTGCTAGTCTTCCTCCCATGACTTACTCTGAGCTGGCCTAGTGTGCACCATGTCTGTGCTAGTCTTCCTCCCATGACTTACTCTGAGCTGGCCTAGTGTGCACCATGTCTGTGCTAGTCTTCCTCCCATGACTTACTCTGAGCTGGCCTAGTGAGCACCATGTCTGTGCTAGTCTTCCTCCCATGACTTACTCTGAGCTGGCCTAGTGAGCACCATGTCTGTGCTAGTCTTCCTCCCATGACTTACTCTGAGCTGGCCTAGTGTGCACCATGTCTGTGCTAGTCTTCCTCCCATGACTTACTCTGAGCTGGCCTAGTGTGCACCATGTCTGTGCTAGTCTTCCTCCCATGACTTACTCTGAGCTGGCCTAGTGAGCACCATGTCTGTGCTAGTCTTCCTCCCATGACTTACTCTGAGCTGGCCTAGTGTGCACCATGTCTGTGCTAGTCTTCCTCCCATGACTTACTCTGAGCTGGCCTAGTGAGCACCATGTCTGTGCTAGTCTTCCTCCCATGACTTACTCTGAGCTGGCCTAGTGTGCACCATGTCTGTGCTACAGCTCCCATGACTTACTCTGAGCTGGCCTGCTCCCATGACTTTAACTCTGAGCTGGCCTAGTGTGGACCATGTCTGAGGTCATTTGTGGTGACTGGTCGTAGCTGATTAAGACAATGACTGCTGCAAAATCTCCATATATGGATGTTCTGTACATCTCTTATGAAAAAGGATGTCTGAGATGTGGACAGCTCATAATAGAGTTCTCCCAGGCTTGTGGGGTATCCATAGCAACAGATGGGCCTGGGGAGTTCCCATAGAAACAAATGATCTGAGGACGGAGAATGCTAATGCCTTACGAGTCGAGAGTTGAGCGGAGAAAATGCTCTTGTAATATGTAATACCACAACAGGCATGGGAGTGAGACACGAGCATGGGATGGAGACACGAGCATGGGATGGAGACACGAGCATGGGATGGAGACACGAGCATGGGAGTGAGACACGAGCATGGGAGTGAGACACGAGCATGGGAGTGAGACATGAGCATGGGAGTGAGACACGAGCATGGGAGTGAGACACGAGCATGGAAGGGGGACACGAGCATGGGAGGGAGACACGAGCATGGGAGTGCATGGGAGTGAGAAACGAGCATGGGAGGGAGACACGAGCATGGGAGGAAGACACTAACATGGGAGTGAGACACGAGCATGGGAGTGGGACACGGGCATGGGAGGGGGACACGAGCATGGGAGTGAGACATGAGCATGGGAGGAAGACACTAACATGGGAGTGAGACACGAGCATGGGAGTGGGACACGGGCATGGGAGTGAGACACGAGCATGGGAGGGGGACACGAGCATGGGAGGAAGACACTAACATGGGAGTGAGACACGAGCATGGGAGTGGGACACGGGCATGGGAGTGAGACACGGGCATGGGAGGGAGACACGAGCATGGGAGGGGGACACGAGCATGGGAGTGAGACACGGGCATGGGAGGGGGACACGAACATGGGAGTGAGACACGAGCATGGGAGGGGGACACGAGCATGGGAGGAAGACACTAACATGGGAGTGAGACACGAGCATGGGAGTGGGACACGGGCATGGGAGGGGGACACGAACATGGGAGAGATACAGGCTCTGTGCAGCCATCATCATTATTCCGCATGAATGATGGCCGGAGCATCTAGTAAACAAATATTGATCTACATAATGCACACCATGCACATGTGTCTAATGGTGTCCATGGAGAGTGCTCACCATCAGGGTATGTCCTAGTAACCATGACAACAGAGTATGGTCCTAGGCCGGCCTCAGTAGCTCCTGCAACCTTCACATGATACTCCGAGTAGGCTAGCAGGTCAGAGAGAACCACTGATGACCTGTGTGTGTGTGTGTGTGTGTGTGTGTGTGTGTGTGAGGGAGCTACTGAAGACACTCTCATGTTCCCTCTGCACTCAGTGTAACCTACGCCAGTGTAACCTACTCGTTTGCTGTTACATTCCTCAGCTTCGCCTCGGGGGTTACCACAAACTCGGAGGTTACATAGGCGCATAACCGACTCTTTTGTATAGGCTATCTTACTTATACTACATTGCGCATCAACTAGAAATGGAAGAATTTTTTACTCAAGGCGCCCCAGCTATTGACAAAGTACTGCTAGATAAACACGCAGCTGAGTTGGAACAACTTCCTTCAACTGATAATCAAAAACTCCTTCAACTTCAGGGATTTATGAGCCCAGATATTTTGCAGTGTTACGCGCAAACGAGTAGGCTACACTCAGCACAGAACATCTATATAAATTATATCAAGTGAATATTATCATGACATTAAAGCTTCTTGAACAGTGAACATTAATAGCTAAAGCGCAAACGAGTTGGTTACACTGGCGCATAACCCGCGTCGCGAGTGGAGTATAGGCTATCTTACTTATACTACATTGCGCATGCGCTAAACTACATCCAGTTAAAAGTGTAGGTTACGCGCCTATGTAACCTACAGTTATTAACCAATCAGATTAGCCACAGATGTCGTGATGTAGTATAAGTATATATATATATACATAGGCTACAGTGCTGACATGTATATATATATATGCTTCAGTGCTGACATGTATATATGTATACATATGCTTCAGTGCTGACATGTATATATATATGTATACATATGTACAGTGCTGACATGTATATATACATACATATGCTTCAGTGCTGACATGTATATATATATGTATACATATGTACAGTGCTGACATGTATATACATATGCTTCAGTGCTGACATGTATATATATATGCTTCAGTGCTGACATGTATATATATATATATACATACATATGCTACAGTGCTGACATGTATATATATATATATATGCATATGCTACAGTGCTGACATGTATATATATATACATACGTATGCTACAGTGCTGACATATATATATATATATATATACATATGCTTCAGTGCTGACATGTATATATATATGCATATACTACAGTGCTGACATGTATATATATATATACATACATATGCTACAGTGCTGACATATATATATGTATACATAAGCTTCAGTGCTGACATGTATATATATATATATATATACATATGCTTCAGTGCTGACATGTATATATATATATATATATATACATAGCTTCAGTGCTGACATGTATATATATATATACATACATATGCTACAGTGCTGACATATATATATATATATATATATACATATGCTACAGTGCTGACATGTATATATATACATACATATGCTACAGTGCTGACATGCTACAGTGCTGACATGTATATATATATACATACAGTGCTGACATACGTATAAGTGTATATATGTATGGCCACCCAAGTCTTACTGAGAGGCAGGCACCTCCTGATGGGTGGGTGGAGCTCCATCAACATAGTACACCGTGTAGTTCACAAGCACGCCAGGGATGGCCACACCCTCCTCCACGTAGGGTCGCCAGACAACGTGTATGGATGATGAGCTAAGGGTGGTCACCACTAGTCCTTGAGGTGCAGGGGGAACTGGAGGAGGGAGAGGAGGAAGAGGAGTGGGAAGGGGAGGAGGAGGGAGGGGGGAGGGGGGAGGGCACATGTATACATAAGGTAAGAGTTATTAAGAGAGTTAATTATTCATTAGCTGAGGCTTGTAAGTATCCTATGAAGGATTGTAAGTATCCTATGAAGGCTTGTAAGTATCCTATGAAGGCTTGTAAGTATCCTATGAAGGCCTGCAAGTATCCTATGAAGTCTTGCAAGTATCCTATGAAGGCTTGCAAGTATCCTATGAAGACTTGCAAGTATCCTATGAAGGCTTGCAAGTATCCTATGAAGTCTTGCAAGTATCCTATGAAGGCCTGCAAGTATCCTATGAAGGCTTGCAAGTATCCTATGAAGACTTGCAAGTATCCTATGAAGGCCTGCAAGTATCCTGTGAAGGCCTGCAAGTATCCTATGAAGTCTTGCAAGTATCCTATGAAGGCTTGCAAGTATCCTATGAAGACTTGCAAGTATCCTATGAAGGCTTGCAAGTATCCTATGAAGTCTTGCAAGTATCCTATGAAGTCTTGCAAGTATCCTATGAAGGCTTGCAAGTATCCTATGAAGACTTGCAAGTATCCTATGAAGGCCTGCAAGTATCCTATGAAGTCTTGCAAGTATCCTATGAAGGCTTGCAAGTATCCTATGAAGACTTGCAAGTATCCTATGAAGGCTTGCAAGTATCCTATGAAGACTTGCAAGTATCCTATGAAGGCCTGCAAGTATCCTATGAAGGCCTGCAAGTATCCTATGAAGTCTTGCAAGTATCCTATGTGGGCTTGCAAGTATCCTATGAAGTCTTGCAAGTATCCTATGAAGGCCTGCAAGTATCCTATGAAGGCTTGTAAGTATCCTATGAAGACTTGCAAGTATCCTATGAAGGCCTGCAAGTATCCTATGAAGTCTTGCAAGTATCCTATGAAGGCCTGCAAGTATCCTACGAAGGCTTGCAAGTATCCTATGAAGACTTGCAAGTATCCTATGAAGGCCTGCAAGTATCCTATGAAGGCCTGCAAGTATCCTATGAAGGCCTGCAAGTATCCTATGAAGGCTTGCAAGTATCCTATGAAGACTTGCAAGTATCCTATGAAGGCCTGCAAGTATCCTATGAAGGCCTGCAAGTATCCTATGAAGGCTTGCAAGTATCCTATGAAGGCTTGTAAGTATCCTATGAAGGCCTGCAAGTATCCTATGAAGGCCTGCAAGTATCCTATGAAGGCCTGCAAGTATCCTATGAAGGCTTGTAAGTATCCTATGAAGGCTTGTAAGTATCCTATGAAGGCTTGTAAGTATCCTAGAAGGCTTGTAAGTATCCTATGAAGGCCTGCAAATATCCTATGAAGGCTTGTAAGTATCCTATGAAGGCCTGCAAATATCCTATGAAGGCTTGTAAGTATCCTATGAAGGCTTGCAAGTATCCTATGAAGGCTTGCAAGTATCCTATGAAGGCCTGCAAGTATCCTATGAAGGCCTATGAAGGCCTACAAGTATCCTATGAAGGCTTGTAAGTATCCTATGAAGGCTCGTACATAAGTATCCTATGAAGGCTTGTAAGTATCCTATGAAGGCTTGTAAGTATCCTATGAAGGCTTGTAAGTATCCTATGAAGGCTTGTAAGTATCCTATGAAGGCCTGCAAATATCCTATGAAGGCCTGCAAATATCCTATGAAGGCTTGTAAGTATCCTATGAAGGCCTGCAAATATCCTATGAAGGCTTATAAGTATCCTATGAAGGCCGGCAAGTATCCTATGAAGGCTTGTAAGTCTATAAAGTGCTGACAAGTAGACTCCATTAAAAACTGACCTTGATCGTCTCGCTTCCTCTCATTCACAGATTGTGTACCAGAACCACATGACCATTGAGCGCCCTGAGGGAGAGCTTCTTTTGGTCAAAAGTTAACCTGTAACTCAGTGCATGCACCTTACTGAAGGTGTAGTATACTCTAGTATACTCTAGTATATTCAGTGCACATGTACTCAGTGCACGTACAAGGTGTAGTATACTCTAGTATACTATAGTATATTCAGTGCTCAGTGCACGCACCTTACTGAAGGTGTAGTATACTCTAGTATACTCTAGTATATTCAGTGCACATGTACTCAGTGCACGTACAAGGTGTAGTATACTCTAGTATACTCTAGTATATTCAGTGCACATGTACTCAGTGCACGTACAAGGTGTAGTATACTCTAGTATACTATAGTATCTTCAGTGCACATGTACTCAGTGCACATGTACCTTACTGAAGGGGGCCACCCAGGTGCCAGGGGCCAGGGGCTATAGACAACAGATGAAAACTTTCAGATAGGCAGTTCCTGTGCTTTGTTGGAGACTCCTCCCAAGCAAGGAGTAATTACCAGGTCAGCTAATGGCACCAGAGTTAATTAAATTCATGGCCTGGCTTATGATGATGAATCTCAGGTACATCCATCATTTAAATTAAGTTATGCAAGGTAGCTATGTAGTCCCGAGACATCCGGAGAGCTGAGGTCCTCTTGTACTTCAATGCTTGCAACAGACTTCAGCTTCCAGCACCAGAAGTGCCGTATGGCGCTAACTCGGACATCACCCGAGAAAATTATTATGCGCCCATTCTTCGTATGCACATGCCCAGTAGATGCTATGGATCTTAAATACTCGACTTCTGGTCAGACGGGGTGAGGGAGCAATATTAAAGATGGCTGATGATCACAACTGCCTGTCAACAGTCTCTTCCTGGCTTTTGCTGCTGTTTCTGGCAGTTCTTCTTCGGTGGCAAGCAGCACAGGCACCTGAGCCTACCGGGAGGCACTCTGAATGGCTTTGCTCTTGAGCAAGAAGGCGCTCCCAGATGGATAATTTCTTTCCTGAAGTTGTGTTGTAGACAGAGAGTGATGTAGCTCTGCGTAGGTTTGTTTGCTTACCTCACCGGAGCTGATTCTCTGTGGATGATATAAATAGCTTGAGAAGTTTATTCTTAAAAAAGTCAGAGCTAAATATAATTAATATAAACACAGTCAGCATTTAGCAAACTCTTTATTGGCCTCACATATCCCCTCATGTGGTAATCTGGACAGCACCTCCCACTCATGGCCTGGATATGTGGTGCTGTTACAGCACCTGGGAATGTTCCAGGCATTCTATGAGGTTAAAGAAGGTGATCAGGATAATTTTTCAGTGATTGGACTAGTCACTGCACAGACTTACAAGCCTTCATAAAGTATATCTCTGGAAAGCTCTTGAAACAAGCCATGTACTGATAACATAATTAACTCCGTACAATAAAATATAAGAAAGTTATGAAGGATATTTTAAAAAGTCCCCCCTAAATATATGTGTTGTTTGAAAGCATGTGTGGATGCCACACATGAAAGCATCTCTGAAGCCATTGGAGTGGCCAGCAAGCATGTCTTCACTACTGCAACACACAACACATATTTGGTGGACATGTTTACACCATATCTGCATGCAAACTAGACACAGATAAGGTTGCCCAACAACCTTTAGACAAGGCAGCTGGCACAGAACACAGAGATGGGGTCAGATGGACCTTGACCTCAGTGACCTCTGTGAGGCACTAGAGTAGGCGTGAAAAACCACAGTGTGTCGTGTGTGTGGCCTGTAGCCATGCCTACCTGCATGCCTCTTCCTGCAGTGATAGCTTTAAAGAAGCTAATATACTTGAGGAAGTGTGTAGTATGTACACTACAGGAAGTGAGTAGTACACTACAGGAAGTGAGTAGTACACTACAGGAAGTGAGTAGTACACTACAGGAAGTGAGTAGTATAACAGGAAGTGAGTAGTACTACAGGAAGTCATCCAATAATGATCCCACCAACTCTGTAAATGATTGCCATGCAAAGTTTGTAGTGAGCCTATTGTAGTGAGCCTATTGCTCACGTGCTGAGCCACACAGAGCTTGCTGGTGAGAGGGGAGTGCAGCTTGTGATGAAGCTTACAGTAAGTGATCAACCATGGCACACAATCTTGCTGCAAGTCTATGGAGGAGTGTGTGTGGGAGTTCCTTTAGACAGACAGAGACGCAGACCTGTTGATGAGCACTCACAGCTACCCAATCATCACTTGCAGCAGTCAACCTGACCTATAACTCCAGCCTTTAGCCACGCCCCCACCCCATCCTAGCAACACCCCATCCTAGACCTAACCACACCCCATCCTAGACCTAGCCACACCCCATCCTAGACCTAGCCACACCCAACCCTAGCCACACACCATCCTAGACCTCGCTGCAGCCCCATCCTAGCCACACCCCACACTAGACCTAGCTGCAGCCCCATCCTAGACGACATCCCATCCTAGACCTAGTCACACCCCATCCTAGCCATACCCAACACTAGACCTAGCTGCAGCCCCATCCTAGTCACACCTCACACTAGACCACACCCCATCCTAGACCTAGCCACACCCCATCCTAGACCCTGTCCTAATGACGTGTCTCACCGTCCTGATCTGTCTGAGCGAGGATGGCCTGTGAGCTCGGGCCCTCTCCTGCAGAGGTGCTAGCTGATATGCGCACAGAATAGCTGGTGTACGGGTGTAGCATTTTGAGGTCATGTGACCTGGCCCCACCCCCCAGTGAGATGGCTGTGCTGGTGGGAGGAGTGTGGTAGATGGTGTAGTTGGTGATGCGGCCATTAGACTCCCTGGGAGGAGCCCATGTCACCTGGAGCTCTGTCGATGAGACCGACCTCACTTGCACCATCAAGGGGGCGTCACCTGGAACTAAAAGGGAAACCACACCCTTTTATAACGAGTGTGGGAAGGTGTGTGCAGGGTGTGTGGTCTAACCTCCGTCCAGAGTGGTGTGTAGCATATCCACACGACTGCCCTGCCCCCCTCCTTCAAACAAGAGAGACACACCCACCAGGTAAAGGGTGGCTGGATGCAGTCCCAAAACCTCATGATCGGAGATGTGGTCTGGCAGCTCCAGAAAGAAGAGCTGCTCGTCAGCATCACCTCCGGATGTGGCTGAGTGCAGAGTCAGCCTCACACCAGTGAATGATGTCATCACCAACACCTGCGCCCATTCACACATGAATATAAGCAATACCATATATGGCATGATGCTATCACTAGATCAGCACTCATCATTACTGTGTGTAAAGACAGCCAGCTAGCCAGGACCTGCCTTTCCCAGCTAGCCAGACCTGTCTTGCCCAGCTAGCCAGGACC
Source organism: Cladorhizidae sp. MBARI D1340-BT2 (assembly GCA_028752905.1). Classification (NCBI taxonomy): domain Eukaryota; kingdom Metazoa; phylum Porifera; class Demospongiae; order Poecilosclerida; family Cladorhizidae; species Cladorhizidae sp. MBARI D1340-BT2. The sequence continues at coordinate 55,082,889 of JAQNBH010000011.1, forward strand.
CAGCTGGCCAGGACCTGCCTTGCCCAGCTGGCCAGGACCTGTCTTGCCCAGCTGGCCAGGACATATCTTGCCCAGCTAGCCAGGACATATCTTGCTCAGAAGCAACTGCTTCTCTTAAAGACTTCCATATACCAGGGTGGTTTAACAATAACTCCTACATGATATAACACGGTGTAACACACTGCTATTTGGATATTGCATGTTACCATGGGGATGGTCCATGTGATCAGGAGAGAGTTAGCAGTGGGGGAAGTAACCAATACTGTCTGCGGACTGTCTAGTAGTCCTGGTCCGGGGATTCCTGGTAAGGTGTAGCCCACCAGTTCCGGGTCGCTAGCACCACTAACTCCCAGCAGAGATTCTGCGCTGACGCGAACCTGAAGGGAAGAAGTGTTTTAGACATGGTATGATAAGGTGTGCAGAGTGTTTGACTGGGAGATGCTCGCTTACACTGGGATAGCCACACCCTATTGGTTCAAGCTTATATGCATTTTAAAATGGCGTCAAACAAGACTACTAAAATTCATTACAAGTGGGCGGCTTCAAGGAGGGACAGTTGCATTTTGGGGGGGCGGGGACTGCACATGTATTTCCCCTTTCCCCCCTTGTGGTTACTACTTTATAATTCCTATAGATTCCGTAAACTTCATGGTATGGACTTGATATATAGCTCAAAAGATAGGTCTCTCTTTGTGCTCTCTGTTGATACTAAAATATTATAACTATAGCCAAGTTACGGGAGCTACAAGTGGAGGGAACTTCAAAAACCTGAATGCCTGAATTGGCCGCATAAATATCTCCAGATTGCCAAGTGCTAGAGAGTTGAAATTAGCACCATTGGCTAGAGGAAGCTCTACTCTATTCAATGAGTGTTTTCATTAGGCGCTAAAATTTAAGTATGTGGTCAAGCGCTCAGGTAGAAAATGAATTTCGTTAATAATCTTTAAACTCATTTTCCACCCGCGTGCTTATCTCTTATACATGTAGGTTATCTGAGAGTGTTAGCAGAGAAATGAGCTGAGAGTCTTAGCAGAGAAATGAGCTGGTTATATGAGAGTCTTAGCAGAGAAATGGGCAGGTTATCTGAGATTGTTAGCAGAGAAATGGGCAGGTTATCTGAGAGTCTTAGCAGAGAAATGAGCTGGTTATCTGAGAGTCTTAGCAGAGAAATGAGCTGGTTATTGAGAGTCTTAGCAGAGAAATGAGCTGGTTATCTGAGAGTCTTAGCAGAGAAATGAGCTGGTTATCTGAGAGTCTTAGCAGAGAAATGGGCAGGTTATCTGAGAGTCTTAGCAGAGAAATGAGCTGGTTATCTGAGAGTCTTAGCAGAGAAATGAGCTGGTTATCTGAGAGCTTAGCAGAGAAATGAGCTGGTTATCTGAGCGTCTTAGCAGAGAAATGAGCTGGTTATCTGAGAGTCTTAGCAGAGAAATGAGCTGGTTATCTGGAGTCTTAGCAGAGAAATGAGCTGGTTATCTGAGAGTCTTAGCAGAGAAATGGACAGGTTATCTGAGAGTGTTAGCAGAGAAATGAGCTGGTTATCTGAGAGTCTTAGCAGCTGGTTATCTGAGAGTCTTAGCAGAGAAATGAGCTGGTTATCTGAGAGTCTTAGCAGAGAAATGGGCAGGTTATCTGAGAGTCTTAGCAGAGAAATGAGCTGGTTATCTGAGAGTCTTAGCAGAGAAATGAGCTGGTTATCTGAGAGTGTTAGCAGAGAAATGGGCAGGTTATCTGAGAGTCTTAGCAGAGAAATGAGCTGGTTATCTGAGAGTGTTAGCAGAGAAATGAGCTGGTTATCTGAGAGTCTTAGCAGAGAAATGAGCTGGTTATCTGAGAGTCTTAGCAGAGAAATGGACAGGTTATCTGAGACTCTTAGCAGAGAAATGAGCTGGTTATCTGAGAGTCTTAGCAGAGAAATGAGCTGGTTATCTGAGAGTCTTAGCAGAGAAATGAGCTGGTTATCTGAGAGTGTTAGCAGAGAAATGGGCAGGTTATCTGAGAGTCTTAGCAGAGAAATGGACAGGTTATCTGAGAGTCTTAGCAGAGAAATGAGCAGGTTATCTGAGAGTCTTAGCAGAGAAATGAGCTGGTTATCTGAGAGTCTTAGCAGAGAAATGGACAGGTTATCTGAGAGTCTTAGCAGAGAAATGGGCAGGTTATCTGAGAGTCTTAGCAGAGAAATGAGCTGGTTATCTGAGAGTCTTAGCAGAGAAATGAGCTGGTTATCTGAGAGTCTTAGCAGAGAAATGAGCTGGTTATCTGAGAGTGTTAGCAGAGAAATGAGCTGGTTATCTGAGAGTGTTAGCAGAGAAATGAGCTGGTTATCTGAGAGTGTTAGCAGAGAAATGAACTGGTTATCTGAGAGTCTTAGTAGAGAAATGAGCTGGCTATCTGAGAGTGTTAGCAGAGAAATGAGCTGGTTATCTGAGAGTCTTAGCAGAGAAATGAGCTGGTTATCTGAGAGTCTTAGCAGAGAAATGGGCAGGTTATCTGAAGCAGAGAAATGGACAGGTTATCTGAGAGTCTTAGCAGAGAAATGGGCAGGTTATCTGAGAGTCTTAGCAGAGAAATGAGCTGGTTGTCTGAGAGTCTTAGCAGAGAAATGAGCTGGTTATCTGAGAGTCTTAGCAGAGAAATGAGCTGGTTATCTGAGAGTCTTAGCAGAGAAATGAGCTGGTTATCTGAGAGTCTTAGCAGAGAAATGGGCTGGTTATCTGAGAGTCATAGCAGAGAAATGAGCTGGTTATCTGAGAGTCTTAGCAGAGAAATGAGCTGGTTATCTGAGAGTCTTAGCAGAGAAATGGGCAGGTTATCTGAGAGTGTTAGCAGAGAAATGAGCTGGTTATCTGAGAGTCTTAGCAGAGAAATGAGCTGGTTATCTGAGAGTCTTAGCAGCTGGTTATCTGAGAGTCTTAGCAGAGAAATGGGCAGGTTATCTGAGAGTCTTAGCAGAGAAATGAGCTGGTTATCTGAGAGTCTTAGCAGAGAAATGAGTTGGTTATCTGAGAGTCTTAGCAGAGAAATGAGCTGGTTATCTGAGAGTCTTAGCAGAGAAATGAGCTGGTTATCTGAGAGTCTTAGCAGAGAAATGAGCTGGTTATCTGAGAGTCTTAGCAGAGAAATGAGCTGGTTATCTGAGAGTCTTAGCAGAGAAATGGACAGGTTATCTGAGAGTGTTAGCAGAGAAATGAGCTGGTTATCTGAGAGTCTTAGCAGAGAAATGAGCTGGTTATCTGAGAGTCTTAGCAGAGAAATGAGCTGGTTATCTGAGAGTCTTAGCAGAGAAATGGGCAGGTTATCTGAGAGTCTTAGCAGAGAAATGAGCTGGTTATCTGAGAGTCTTAGCAGAGAAATGAGCTGGTTATCTGAGAGTGTTAGCAGAGAAATGGGCAGGTTATCTGAGAGTCTTAGCAGAGAAATGAGCTGGTTATCTGAGAGTCTTAGCAGAGAAATGGACAGGTTATCTGAGAGTCTTAGCAGAGAAATGAGCTGGTTATCTGAGAGTCTTAGCAGAGAAATGAGCTGGTTATCTGAGAGTCTTAGCAGAGAAATGAGCTGGTTATCTGAGAGTGTTAGCAGAGAAATGGGCAGGTTATCTGAGAGTCTTAGCAGAGAACTGGACAGGTTATCTGAGAGTCTTAGCAGAGAAATGAGCAGGTTATCTGAGAGTCTTAGCAGAGAAATGAGCTGGTTATCTGAGAGTCTTAGCAGAGAAATGGACAGGTTATCTGAGAGTCTTAGCAGAGAAATGGGCAGGTTACCTGAGAGTCTTAGCAGAGAAATGAGCTGGTTATCTGAGAGTCTTAGCAGAGAAATGAGCTGGTTATCTGAGAGTCTTAGCAGAGAAATGAGCTGGTTATCTGAGAGTGTTAGCAGAGAAATGAGCTGGTTATCTGAGAGTCTTAGCAGAGAAATGAGCTGGTTATCTGAGAGTGTTAGCAGAGAAATGAACTGGTTATCTGAGAGTCTTAGCAGAGAAATGAGCTGGTTATCTGAGAGTGTTAGCAGAGAAATGAGCTGGTTATCTGAGAGTCTTAGCAGAGAAATGAGCTGGTTATCTGAGAGTCTTAGCAGAGAAATGGGCAGGTTATCTGAAGCAGAGAAATGGACAGGTTATCTGAGAGTCTTAGCAGAGAAATGGGCAGGTTATCTGAGAGTCTTAGCAGAGAAATGAGCTGGTTATCTGAGAGTCTTAGCAGAGAAATGAGCTGGTTATCTGAGAGTCTTAGCAGAAAAATGAGCTGGTTATCTGAGAGTCTTAGCAGAGAAATGAGCTGGTTATCTGAGAGTCTTAGCACAGAAATGGGCTGGTTATCTGAGAGTCTTAGCAGAGAAATGAGCTGGACCTTATCTGAGAGTCTTAGCAGAGAAATGGGCTGGTTATCTGAGAGTCTTAGCAGAGAAATGGGCAGGTTATCTGAGAGTCTTAGCAGAGAAATGAGCTGGTTATCTGAGAGTCTTAGCAGAGAAATGGGCAGGTTATCTGAGAGTCTTAAGCAGAGAAATGAGCTGGTTATCTCAGAGTCTTAGCATAGCAGAGAAGGGGGCAGGTTATCTGAGAGTGTTAGCTGCCCATCATTGTTGTCAGGTGAACGTAGGGAGCACTGGCACACTCCTGCCCTCCAGCGCCTCCTTCGATGTGGGCGTGGCATGCAAGGCTATGAGTCATGTGATCACTGGCTAATTACCACGTAGGTGGCATTCGGGTAGAGTGCGGTGAGGTTGTAGATGGTGGAGAAGTTGGTGAAGTTGCGCCATGATGATTCAAAACTGAGTCTGTACTCGATGATGAACCTGAAGACAGCAGGGACAGAGATGGGGGGCCGGTCCCAGCGCACCTGCAGCCAGCTGGAGCCAGCCCCTTCAAGTCTGAGACCCGTGGGGGGCAGAGAAGGAGCTGCAGTACAATATTGGGGAGGGACGGTGGGGTTACGACAAATACAGAGGTGGCCACACCCACCTATGGTTCTCCAAAAGGCTCCAACCGCCCACACATCCTCTTGTTATAGAAGGTCATTCTCCTCCTCAGCTAGCTGGCACCTCCCTCCCCAACTAGCTGGCCCCTCCCTCCCCAACTAGCTGGCTCCTCCCTCCCCAACTAGCTGGCCCCTCCCTCCTCAACTAGCTGGCCCCTCCCTCCTCAACTAGCTGGCCCCTCCCTCCCCAACTAGCTGGCCCCTCCCTCCTCAACTAGCTGGCCCCTCCCTCCTCAACTAGCTGGCCCCTCCCTCCTCAACTAGCTGTTCCCTCCCCTCCCAAGCCAGGTGGCCCCTCCCTCCTCAACTAGCTGGCCCCTCCCTCCTCTACTAGCTGTTCCCTCCCCTCCCAAGCCAGCTGCCCCCTCCCTCCTCAAGTAGCGGGCACCTTCCCTCCACGACCTGCTTTGAGGGAGTGGCACTCACCCAGCACGGTGAGTGTTGCCTCGTCTGAGATATTTCCGTGTTCATTCTGAGCCACACACCGATACACTCCAGCATCTTCCCTCTGAGCGAGGGAAAAGGTCAGGCTCCCTCCCACCAGCGAGATCCTGTCATCCAACACCACGTCCTGCACCTCCTCCACCCCATCACGTTCAACCACGCGCTGCCACTTGTACATGACTGGGGGCGTGCCCACAGCTGCGCACAGGAGCGTGACACTATCCAGAAGGTTGACAGTCTCTTCATTAGGAACCGTGGTAAAGGTGGGGAACACTGCAGGCAGGGGGAGTGTGTGTTGAGGGGGGGGGGGGGGGAATGAAGGAGCCAATGGATGTGTGCAAGTGCTTAAAAGGAGCTCCTGCAGACTGAGAGGGTGAGGACTGTCAAAACTTGAACAGGAGCTGCTAAAAGTCAAGTGACCCGTCTGACCTCACACCACTCTGTATTGACCCCTGTCTGACCTCGCACCACTCTGTATTGACCCCTGTCTGACCTCGCACCACTCTGTATTGACCCCTGTCTGATCTCGCACCACTCTGTATTGACCCCTGTCTGACCTCACACCACTCTGTATTGACCCCTGTCTGACCTCGCACCACTCTGTATTGACCCCTGTCTGATCTCGCACCACTCTGTATTGACCCCTGTCTGATCTCGCACCACTCTGTATTGACCCCTGTCTGACCTCGCACCACTCTGTATTGACCCCTGTCTGACCTCGCACCACTCTGTATTGACCCCTGTCTGACCTCACACCACTCTGTATTGACCCCTGTCTGACCTCACACCACTCTGTATTGACCCCTGTCTGACCTCGCACCACTCTGTATTGACCCTGTCTGACCTCGCACCACTCTGTATTGACCCCTGTCTGACCTCGCACCACTCTGTATTGACCCCTGTCTGACCTCGCACCACTCTGTATTGACCCCTGTCTGACCTCGCACCACTCTGTATTGACCCCTGTCTGACCTCGCACCACTCTGTATTGACCCCTGTCTGACCTCGCACCACTCTGTATTGACCCCTGTCTGACCTCGCACCACTCTGTATTGACCCCTGTCTGACCTCGCACCACTCTGTATTGACCCCTGTCTGACCGCTCACCACTCTGTATTGACCCCTGTCTGACCTCGCACCACTCTGTATTGACCCCTGTCTGACCTCGCACCACTGTATTGACCCCTGTCTGACCTCGCACCACTCTGTATTGGCCCCTGTCTGACCTCGCACCACTCTGTATTGACCCCTGTCTGACCTCACACCACTCTGTATTGACCCCTGTCTGACCTCGCACCACTCTGTATTGACCCCTGTCTGACCTCGCACCACTCTGTATTGACCCCTGTCTGACCTCGCACCACTCTGTATTGACCCCTGTCTGACCTCTCACCACTCTGTATTGACCCGTCTGACCTCTCACCACTCTGTATTGACCCCTGTCTGACCTCGCACCACTCTGTATTGACCCCTGTCTGACCTCGCACCACTCTGTATTGACCCCTGTCTGACCTCACACCACTCTGTATTGACCCCTGTCTGACCTCGCACCACTCTGTATTGACCCCTGTCTGACCTCGCACCACTCTGTATTGACCCCTGTCTGACCTCGCACCACTCTGTATTGACCCCTGTCTGACCTCGCACCACTCTGTATTGACCCCTGTCTGACCTCGCACCACTCTGTATTGACCCCTGTCTGACCTCGCACCACTCTGTATTGACCCCTGTCTGACCTCGCACCACTCTGTATTGACCCCTGTCTGACCTCGCACCACTCTGTATTGACCCCTGTCTGACCTCGCACCACTCTGTATTGACCCCTGTCTGACCTCGCACCACTCTGTATTGACCCCTGTCTGACCTCGCACCACTCTGTATTGACCCCTGTCTGACCTCGCACCACTCTGTATTGACCCCTGTCTGACCTCGCACCACTCTGTATTGACCCCTGTCTGACCTCACACCACTCTGTATTGACCCCTGTCTGACCTCTCACCACTCTGTATTGACCCCTGTCTGACCTCGCACCACTCTGTATTGACCCCTGTCTGACCTCGCACCACTCTGTATTGACCCCTGTCTGACCTCTCACCACTCTGTATTGACCCCTGTCTGACCTCTCACCACTCTGTATTGACCCCTGTCTGACCTCGCACCACTCTGTATTGACCCCTGTCTGACCTCGCACCACTCTGTATTGACCCCTGTCTGACCTCACACCACTCTGTATTGACCCCTGTCTGACCTCGCACCACTCTGTATTGACCCCTGTCTGACCTCACACCACTCTGTATTGACCCCTGTCTGACCTCGCACCACTCTGTATTGACCCCTGTCTGACCTCGCACCACTCTGTATTGACCCCTGTCTGACCTCGCACCACTCTGTATTGACCCCTGTCTGACCTCACACCACTCTGTATTGACCCCTGTCTGACCTCGCACCACTCTGTATTGACCCCTGTCTGACCTCGCACCACTCTGTATTGACCCCTGTCTGACCTCGCACCACTCTGTATTGACCCCTGTCTGACCTCTCACCACTCTGTATTGACCCCTGTCTGACCTCGCACCACTCTGTATTGACCCCTGTCTGACCTCGCACCACTCTGTATTGACCCCTGTCTGACCTCGCACCACTCTGTATTGACCCCTGTCTGACCTCGCACCACTCTGTATTGACCCCTGTCTGACCTCACACCACTCTGTATTGACCCCTGTCTGACCTCGCACCACTCTGTATTGACCCCTGTCTGACCTCGCACCACTCTGTATTGACCCCTGTCTGACCTCGCACCACTCTGTATTGACCCCTGTCTGACCTCTCACCACTCTGTATTGACCCCTGTCTGACCTCGCACCACTCTGTATTGACCCCTGTCTGACCTCTCACCACTCTGTATTGACCCCTGTCTGACCTCGCACCACTCTGTATTGACCCCTGTCTGACCTCGCACCACTCTGTATTGACCCCTGTCTGACCTCACACAACACTTAGTGATCGCAAGGTTTCCTGCTAGGCTCCTCCCTAGACTTGGAGCTGCTGCTTGACCAAAAGCTTCCACCTCTGCCCACACAGATAGGCTCACTACACACACTGCACATACACACACTGCTATCAATTGGTCTAGAGTTTGTGAGGTTGTTACTCAATCTCATTGTAGCACTTCCTATAGTATACTAGACTCACCGTATATGTACAGTATACTAGACACCAAGGTGATAAACAGGGGGAGGGGGCGGAGTTAAAGCCTGGAGAGGCACATGTACAGTCAATAAAATTAAAAAAAACTCTGGCTCCTCCCCCACACCCACACAAGTCATTGTAATGCCAAAAGAGAGGCCCTGCATATTATATTGTTATTATAATAATTATGGTTGCTAGGCGGCAGTGTCTGTGAATTAGTGCGAGTCTTTCGTAATTGTCACTACTATTATTAAGGTTGCTAGGTAGGCGGGGTGTGAAGTAGTCGACACTAACTATTGTCTTAGGAAATGTGTTGGCAAGCACTACTCATTTGAAGTACACGCTAAGTGTGAGTGAGAGTCTTGTAGCTAACAAGCAAGGATCACTTGATTTAAGTAGTCCATGCTACCCATTGAGAGGTATGCAGAGCATTGGCATCTTAAGTGGGCCTCTCACTATGGAGAAATAAAGCTGCCCACAGCTGTAAGCCACCTAATTGCACACTAAATGCTGCTCTAGTGGGCCAGGAAGAGCCTCCCCCACTAGTTACTAGTACTCTAGTGGGCCAGGAAGAACCTCCCCCACTAGTTACTAGTGCTCTAGTGGGCCAGGAAGAACCTCCCCACTAGTTACTAGTGCTCTAGTGGGCCAGGAAGAACCTCCCCCACTAGTTACTAGTGCTCTAGTGGGCCAGGAAGAACCTCCCCCACTAGTTACTAGTGCTCTAGTGGGCCAGGAAGAACCTCCCCCACTAGTTACTAGTGCTCTAGTGGGCCAGGAAGAACCTCCCCCACTAGTTACTAGTGCTCTAGTGGGCCAGGAAGAACCTCCCCCACTAGTTACTAGTGCTCTAGTGGGCCAGGAAGAACCCCCCCCCACTAGTTACTAGTGCTCTAGTGGGCCAGGAAGAACCTCCCCCACTAGTTACTAGTGCTCTAGTGGGCCAGGAAGAATCTCCCCCACTAGTTACTAGTGCTCTAGTGGGCCAGGAAGAACCTCCCCCACTAGTTACTAGTGCTCTAGTGGGCCAGGAAGAACCTCCCCCACTAGTACTAGTGCTCTAGTGGGCCAGGAAGAACCTCCCCACTAGTTACTAGTGCTCTAGTGGGCCAGGAAGAACCTCCCCCACTAGTTACTAGTGCTCTAGTGGGCCAGGAAGAACTTCCCCCACTAGTTACTAGTGCTCTAGTGGGCCAGGAAGAACCTCCCCCACTAGTTACTAGTGCTCTAGTGGGCCAGGAAGAACCTCTCCCACTAGTTACTAGTGCTCTAGTGGGCCAGGAAGAACCTCCCCCACTAGTTACTAGTGCTCTAGTGGGCCAGGAAGAACCTCCCCCACTAGTTACTAGTGCTCTAGTCTATAGTGGGCCAGGAAGAACCCCCCCCACTAGTGACTAGTGCTCTAGTGGGCCAGGAAGAACCTCCCCCACTAGTTACTAGTGCTCTATAGTGGGCCAGGAAGAACCTCCCCCACTAGTTACTAGTGCTCTAGTGGGCCAGGAGGAACCTCCCCCACTAGTTACTAGTGCTCTAGTGGGCCAGGAAGAACCTCCCCCACTAGTTACTAGCGCTCTAGTGGGCCAGGAAGAACCTCCCCCACTAGTTACTAGTGCTCTAGTGGGCCAGGAAGAACCTCCTCCACTAGTTACTAGTGCTCTAGTGGGCCAGGAAGAACCTCCCCCACTAGTTACTAGTGCTCTAGTGGGCCAGGAAGAACCTCCCCCACTAGTTGCTAGTTCACAGCCACTGACCCAATAAATACCAACTATCATTCCTTCTCATCTCCAAGGAGACTCTCCTCAGGAGACTCTCCTTCCCTACCACAAGGAGACTCTCCTTCCCTACCACCAGGGGACTCTCCTCCCCTACCACCAGGAGACTCTCCTCCCCTACCACCAGGAGACTCTCCTCCCCTACCACCAGGAGACTCTCCTTCCTAAGGGGACTCTCCTCCCCTACCACCAGGGGACTGGCCTCCCCCACCTCCTTGGGAAAATCAATTAGCCCAAACATCATTGGCACACCTACATGTACTAAAAGCTAGTAATAAGTTCTTACAAGTATTGAGGCTAAGTTCTTAATTAAGGTAGCACTGTTAGTACGTCACTTGGCTACAAGCCCCTGGTTGCTAGCTTCCAGGTAAGGGACTCCTGGTTGCTAGCTGCCAAGTAATATCATTGTCAATCAGATAAGAGGCTCATCACTGGGTGTGGTCACTGGGTGTGGGTCAATGGGTGTGGTCACTGGGTGTGGGGATGAGTCATGCTTCCCTGAACACCTTCTCCTTGTGGTGAATCTGAAGAGGTGTGGCCACATACCTTCAACGATTAGCAAAGTAGAGTCTGAGCGGGCAGTGCCGAGAGCGTTGCTGGCCAGGCACACATAGAGACCAGTATCAGTTAGTCTCACGGACTGTATCACCAGAGACCCATTGGCCAGAATCTCTAGCCGGCCACCTTCTTCACTGAGCACCGGCCGGCTGGTGTGCATCCAGGAGATGATGGGGCGTGGCTCCCCTCGGGACATACAGTGCAGGAGGATGTTGGAGTTATTGAGCACAGTCACCATGGAAGCTGACGAGAGCGTAATGACAGGCTCATCTGCATACACACACACATACATACATATCTGGGGTGACAACCAGTGTGAATCATTAACCAATAGTCACCCTGGGGCTATATCACCCCCTGACAACAACTACTTCCCTCGGAGCCATGGCTCACACCAGATGAATGCGCACTAGAACTTGCTAAAGGAGAATTAAGATAGATAGGTAGATATCTATATATAGCTAGGTGGATGTATATATAGATACAGTAGGTAGATAGGTAGGTAGGTATATATATATATATATATAGCTAGGTGGATGTATATATAGATACATTAGGTAGATAGATAGGTAGGTAGGTAGATATAAATATATATATATAGCTAGGTGGATGTATATATAGACACAGTAGGTAGATAGGTAGGTAGGTATATATATATAGCTAGGTGGATATATTAGATAGGTAGGTATATATATATATAGCTAGGTGGATGTATATATAGATACAGTAGGTAGATAGGTAGGTAGGTATATATATATAGCTAGGTGGATATATTAGATAGGTAGGTATATATATATATAGCTAGGTGGATGTATATATAGATACAGTAGGTAGATAGGTAGGTAGGTATATATATATATATATATAGCTAGGTGGATGTATATATAGATACAGTAGGTAGATAGGTAGGTAGGTATATATATATAGCTAGGTGGATGTATATATAGATACAGTAGGTAGATAGGTAGGTAGGTATATATATATATATATATATAGCTAGGTGGATGTATATATAGATACAGTAGGTAGATAGGTAGATGGATGGATAGGTAGATTGTTCCCCTGTTGGTTGAGGTGTTGTGCAGTCTACAGTGTATGTGTACATTCTGCAGAAGAGCCTCCAGAGGTGATCAGTCAGAAGACAGAGATCCTAACTTTCATTGATCACTTGTCAAAATGAGTTAACTTACTGTAATAGCAACCAGAATAGCCAGTGACATGACTCTTGTATTGACATGAATGCACTCACTTGAGCTATGAATACATTATAACCAGCCAGTTCCCAGATGTTGCTGGGATGTTTTGCCTAGCCACTTAGGCTAGGTGGCTAGGAAGGTGAGGAGCTGGCAAGCCATCATGGCTGGAGCTGCCTGTTCACTAGTGAATTCCACAGCAACACACACCCACAGCAAGCTGCTTGCTGGCTAGTATCAGCTCATGGCTCTGTGTTTCCTCATTCATAACAGTAACTGCCAGCATTCCAGCTACAGCTCCTCCAATGTTGACATACATAGCCAAGAGCTAAGCAACTGCAATACTGCTGCTAGACACCTGACATTAAGCCTGCACCATGGAGACCAATAGCTAGCTGCTGCTGCTAGTCACCTGACATTAAGCCTGCACCATGGAGACCAATAGCTAGCTGCTGCTATAGTCACTGACATTAAGCCTGCACCATGGAGACCAATAGCTAGCTGCTGCTGCTAGTCACCTGACATTAAGCCTGCACCATGGAGACCAATAGCTAGCTGCTGCTATAGTCACTGACATTAAGCCTGCACCATGGAGACCAATAGCTAGCTGCTGCTATAGTCACCTGACATTAAGCCTGCACCATGGAGACCAATAGCTAGCTGCTGCTGCTAGTCACCTGACATTAAGCCAGCACCATGGAGACCAATAGCTAGCTGCTGCTAGTACCTGACATTAAGCCTGCACCATGGAGACCAATAGCTAGCTGCTGCTACAGCCACCTGACATTAAGCCTGCACCATGGAGACCAATAGCTAGCTGCTGCTGCTAGTCACCTGACATTAAGCCTGCACCATGGAGACCAATAGCTAGCTGCTGCTATAGTCACTGACATTAAGCCTGCACCATGGAGACCAATAGCTAGCTGCTGCTATAGTCACCTGACATTAAGCCTGCACCATGGAGACCAATAGCTAGCTGCTGCTGCTAGTCACCTGACATTAAGCCTGCACCATGGAGACCAATAGCTAGCTGCTGCTATAGACACCTGACATTAAGCCTGCACCATGGAGACCAATAGCTAGCTGCTGCTGACATTAAGCCTGCACCATGGAGACCAATAGCTAGCTGCTGCTGCTAGACACCTGACATTAAGCCAGCACCATGGAGACCAATAGCTAGCTGCTGCTATAGACACCTGACATTAAGCCTGCACCATGGAGACCAATAGCTAGCTGCTGCTGCTAGATACCTGACATTAAGCCAGCACCATGGAGACCAATAGCTAGCTGCTGCTGTTAGTCACCTGACATTAAGCCAGCACCATGGAGACCAATAGCTAGCTGCTGCTAGTCACCTGACATTAAGCCTGCACCATGGAGACCAATAGCTAGCTGCTGCTGCTAGTCACCTAACATTAAGCCTGCACCATGGAGACCAATAGCTAGCTGCTGCTACAGCCACCTGACATTAAGCCTGCACCATGGAGATCAATAGCTAGCTGCTGCTGCTAGTCACCTGACATTAAGCCTGCACCATGGAGACCAATAGCTAGCTGCTGCTTGCTAGTCACCTGACATTAAGCCTGCACCATGGAGACCAATAGCTAGCTGCTGCTACAGCCACCTGACATTAAGGGGGGAAGAGGGCTGAAAACACATATTTTTTCAAATTTTTTTTTATGGGCCCAAAAGGGTTCATAAAATGTCTGGAGTTTGAGTTTCAAGTTTCAGAGCAAGTGAATACTTGCATCAGAAGATATAGCCATTTTTATACAGTGCATTATTATTCCATTTCATTTCATTTCACTTCACATTGGAAGAGGTTCTCTCCCAGTCTTACCTGGCTACAATCGGGCGGGCGGCGATGATCGCCTACCCAAAATACAGTTTTTATATATCAAAATGTTGCCAATTTCATGGAGACCCTTACCAGTCGTTTGCGCAATGAATTGGCCAGGTGGGGGGGTAGTGCGCAACCGCTAAGATGAGCACGTTTTTTTAGGTCAAGGTTCACTTGAAACTTTTACACTGTTGAGTTATGGGGAAGAGAACAGAGAAGCATTTTAAACAGAAAGGCCAAGGATTCAAGAAGAGTGAAGACAAGAAAAAGAAAGCCCTACAGGCGGCTGTTGTTGAGCCTGTCACAGTAGCCGCGCAAGGCAAGTTTTAATGTTTATCTCCGTACTAAAAAGTTACTAGCTGTTTCCTTTCCTTTGTTAGTGAGTCTCTTGGATCCTGTGGGTGGGGTAGCGCCTTCTGTGAACCTTCACTTACCTTGCAATCAATTGCAAATGTCTGAAGAGAGGCCAGTTCCATTGGTGACTATGACAAGTGACTATGACCAGGAAGAAGTTGGCTCTCGTGGATAGTTCAGCTGCTTCTGTGGCTGTTGCTACTGGATCTACTTGCTCTACCTCTTTGGACTCGGGTGGTGTTGGAGAACTAGGTAAGGGTACTCGTATAATAAATAAACTTAGATAAGCTTAGAGAGGTCATAGAAAGGTGTAATAAGTTGGTAACTGAGCTCCCTTGCAACTGAAGCCCGTAGGGCAGGCATGGTTTACTTTTTGTTCAAATTGTAGTAACACTCGAGACATCTCAAACCCTGTATCTGTAGAAGCATTCTTTGAACATCCAGTCAGTACTGGGTGCTCGCATTGCTGGAATTAGTCATTCTGGTCTGGAAGACATCACTGCAGTCATGGATATGTTGCCCCCTCTTAGTTCCACTTGTTTTTTTAAAATATACTAGGTCAAAAGGGAGTGACGCAAATGCAGTAACAGAGTATTATGTTGGATGCCGCTCATAGGTTACATGATTTTTATAGGGTTAGGCATGAAGACATCATTGATGTTAGTATTACTGTTGACGGCACATGGCTTAGACAGGACCACAAATCAAATTATGGCTTGGTTGCGGTGATGTCTTGGGACACTGGAGAGGTTTTAGATTATTATCTTATGTCTAATTTCAAGCTTGTGCGCGAAGACCTGAAGATGAAACAGAAGCAAGTTACACAGAATGGTTTGAGGGTCACAAGGTAAATTGTGAAGCCAATTTTGAAGGCTCTTCGGTTTCTATGGAAGTTGTAGGAACACAAAAACTTTTTTAACGTTCAGTGGAGAGACTGAAGCTTAGGTACACACACATTAATTAGTGATGGGTATACAAATGCACATAAACGGGAGTGCAACAAGTGTCGGGCTTGCCATCGAGAGGCAGCAGAGTTTCAATGGAGGGCGGAGCATTGTATGGTCCTGGCAAGGGGGACCTGTAACATTTTTATTTTGTTTGTGTCTTGCTTTCTATTGTCAAACAGAGATTTCAAACAAAGATTACTGGAAGATACTTTTGTTTATGTGTATTTTTGTCAAGCTTAGAAATTACTGGAGGATGACTTTTGTTTGTGTTCTATTGTTTTTCAGGGATTACTGGAGGGTGTCGGAAGACATGTGTGGAGGGCGACGATGGATGGACCTGGGCATGGGAGCCCTGCAAATGATGACGTGTTTATGTTTGCTAATTCAATATTAGCAAAGCAACGTAACAAGTCTGATGCGTCTTTAATTTATGTGTATGTATATATATATAATTATTGTTGGTTTTGAAGTTGTAGTTAGGATGTAGGATACTGCTGTTGTTGAAAAAATAAAGGACTGTGAAAGTCAATTGGTTGCTTTCAACATTTTGTTTGTACACACACAATTCTAGTAATGAGGGGATGTATTCTGGTGAAGCAGGGGCAGCTGGGATGTGATTACAAACTGCTTGGACTTCAAGGCTCAATATCTCTGAAGTGATTTTTGAAAAACCGTTCAAATGATAACTTGAATATTTTTTATCCTTTCATAAAAAAAAATATTTCATTTGAAAGCAAATTTTATATTCTACAACTTGCGCGAGAGTTTTTGTTTGATAGGATTACTAAAAAATACCTATAGATGGAAATGTAACGTGATGTCATAAAGCTATGTTCAGAAAATGCAACAAAAATACTTTTTTTTCGAAATTTCAAGACGCGCAGTTTGTAGTGCTCATTATGATTGACTAATAGACCGAATAAGAGCCTCGCAAAGGTCGTTACTGCAACGTGGTTTACTTAACGGCTTACGGTCCGCACTGGAAGAGCCTATAATGAGCCAGGAAAAAATTATGGCGAAACTAAATGACAAAAGAGACTTACCATTAGAAAGCACAGACTGCAAGCTATAATTTGATATATAAATTGGGAAACTAGAGTGAATGCGAGCAAAGATATGGTACTTTATATGAGACTACGCGATACGCAGCCTTCTTTCCCCCTTAAGCCTGCACCATGGAGACCAATAGCTAGCTTGCTGCTGCTAGTCACCTGACATTAAGCCTGCACCATGGAGACCAATAGCTGGCTGCTGCTATAGACACCTGACATTAAGCCTGCACCATGGAGACCAATAGCTAGCTGCTGCTATAGTCACCTGACATTAAGCCTGCACCATGGAGACCAATAGCTAGCTGCTGCTGCTAGTCACCTGACATTAAGCCTGCACCATGGAGACCAATAGCTAGCTGCTGCTATAGTCACTGACATTAAGCCTGCACCATGGAGACCAATAGCTAGCTGCTGCTATAGTCACCTGACATTAAGCCTGCACCATGGAGACCAATAGCTAGCTGCTGCTGCTAGTCACCTGACATTAAGCCAGCACCATGGAGACCAATAGCTAGCTGCTGCTAGTACCTGACATTAAGCCTGCACCATGGAGACCAATAGCTAGCTGCTGTGCTAGTCACCTGACATTAAGCCTGCACCATGGAGACCAATAGCTAGCTGCTGCTGACATTAAGCCTGCACCATGGAGACCAATAGCTAGCTGCTGCTGCTAGTCACCTGACATTAAGCCTGCACCATGGAGACCAATAGCTAGCTGCTGCTATAGACACCTGACATTAAGCCTGCACCATGGAGACCAATAGCTAGCTGCTGCTGCTAGATACCTGACATTAAGCCAGCACCATGGAGACCAATAGCTAGCTGCTGCTGCTAGTCACCTGACATTAAGCCAGCACCATGGAGACCAATAGCTAGCTGCTGCTACAGCCACCTGACATTAAGCCTGCACCATGGAGATCAATAGCTAGCTGCTGCTGCTAGTCACCTGACATTAAGCCTGCACCATGGAGACCAATAGCTAGCTGCTGCTACAGCCACCTGACATTAAGCCTGCACCATGGAGACCAATAGCTAGCTTGCTGCTGCTAGTCACCTGACATTAAGCCTGCACCATGGAGACCAATAGCTAGCTGCTGCTATAGACACCTGACATTAAGCCTGCACCATGGAGACCAATAGCTAGCTGCTGCTAGTCACCTGACATTAAGCCTGCACCATGGAGACCAATAGCTAGCTGCTGCTGCTAGACACCTGACATTAAGCCTGCACCATGGAGACCAATAGCTAGCTGCTGCTAGTCACTGACATTAAGCCTGCACCATGGAGACCAATAGCTAGCTGCTGCTGCTAGTCACCTGACATTAAGCCTGCACCATGGAGACCAATAGCTAGCTGCTGCTGCTAGTCACCTGACATTAAGCCTGCACCATGGAGACCAATAGCTAGCTGCTGCTGCTAGTCACCTGACATTAAGCCTGCACCATGGAGACCAATAGCTAGCTGCTGCTATAGACACCTGACATTAAGCCTGCACCATGGAGACCAATAGCTAGCTTGCTGCTGCTAGTCACCTGACATTAAGCCTGCACCATGGAGACCAATAGCTAGCTGCTGCTATAGACACCTGACATTAAGCCTGCACCATGGAGACCAATAGCTAGCTGCTGCTAGTCACCTGACATTAAGCCTGCACCATGGAGACCAATAGCTAGCTGCTGCTGCTATAGACACCTGACATTAAGCCAGCACCATGGAGACCAATAGCTAGCTGCTGCTGCTAGTCACCTGACATTAAGCCTGCACCATGGAGACCAATAGCTAGCTGCTGCTACAGCCACCTGATAAGCCTGCACCATGGAGACCAATAGCTGCCCCCCAGAATTTTTTGCAAAATCGATGCTCTCAGATTGATTCTGAGACATTTTGAGGGTACTTTCCTATAGTTAATTTCCTATAGTTAAAGTACTAGCACATGGACAGAACATTCTAGATTATGACACAATTGCATCTTGCCACAGAATAGTTTTGTGGCAAGATGCAATTGTCATAATCTAGAATGTTCTGTCCATGTGCTATTAGCTGCTGCTGCTAGATACCTGACATTAAGCCTGCACCATGGAGACCAATAGCTAGCTGCTGCTGCTAGATACCTGACATTAAGCCAGCACCATGGAGACCAATAGCTAGCTGCTGCTGCTAGATACCTGACATTAAGCCAGCACCATGGAGACCAATAGCTAGCTGTTGCTATAGACACCTGACATTAAACCTGCACCATGGAGACCAATAGCTAGCTGCTGCTGCTAGTCACCTGACATTAAGCCAGCACCATGGAGACCAATAGCTGCCCCCCAGAATTTTTTGCAAAATCGATGCTCTCAGATTGATTCCGAGACATTTTGAGGGTACTTTCCTATAGTTAATTTCACTAGCACATGGACAGAACATTCTAGATTATGACACAATTGCATCTTGCCACAGAATAGTTTTGTGGCAAGATGCAATTGTCATAATCTAGAATGTTCTGTCCATGTGCTATTAGCTGCTGCTGCTAGATACCTGACATTAAGCCTGCACCATGGAGACCAATAGCTAGCTGCTGCTGCTAGATACCTGACATTAAGCCAGCACCATGGAGACCAATAGCTAGCTGTTGCTATAGACACCTGACATTAAACCTGCACCATGGAGACCAATAGCTAGCTGCTGCTGCTAGTCACCTGACATTAAACCTGCACCATGGAGACCAATAGCTAGCTGCTGCTGCTAGTCACCTGACATTATGGGAGGATCCGATCATTTTTGGGTCTTCTTAAAAAGAATTGGTTTCAACCTTCACTGTTGTACTCTAGAGCAAACCAAGTGGTACCACCACCAGCTCATTATTGTCAACCTTTCTTGAGTCTTTATGCTGCCATTTTGTTACATGCCTGTTGAGAAATGGACGAGAAGAAGCAGGAATAAAATGGCTTCCAATAGAAGTGCATTTGACGTGGACAAAATATTTCTAACTCTGTCAATTTTATATAACTTTCATACCTTCTTAAAATTCTATATGTTTCTCTATTGCAAGAATGATCACTTCTTCAATTCAACCTTTTCCTCGTGAGATGAGTGCAGTCTTCTCCTTGTAGGATGAGTGCAGTCTTTTCCTTGTAGGATGAGTGCAGTCTTCTCCTTGTAGGATGAGTGCAGTCTTTTCCTTGTAGGATGAGTGCAGTCTTTTCCATGTAGGATGAGTGCAGTCTTTTCCTTGTAGGATGAGTGCAGTCTTTTCCTTGTAGGATGAGTGCAGTCTTTTCCTTGTAGGATGAGTGCAGTCTTTTCCTTGTAGGATGAGTGCAGTCTTTTCCTTGTAGGATGAGTGCAGTCTTTTCCTTGTAGGATGAGTGCAGTCTTTTCCTTGTAGGATGAGTGCAGTCTTTTCCTTGTAGGATGAGTGCAGTCTTTTCCTTGTAGGATGAGTGCAGTCTTTTCCTTGTAGGATGAGTGCAGTCTTTTCCTTGTAGGATGAGTGCAGTCTTTTCCTCATGAGATGAGTGCAGTCTTTTCCTCATGAGATGAGTGCAGTCTTTTCCTCATGAGATGAGTGCAGTCTTTTCCTCATGAGATGAGTGCAGTCTTTTCCTCATGAGATGAGTGCAGTCTTTTCCTCATGAGATGAGTGCAGTCTTTTCCTCATGAGATGAGTGCAGTCTTTTCCTCATGAGATGAGTGCAGTCTTTTCCTCATGAGATGAGTGCAGTCTTTTCCTCATGAGATGAGTGCAGTCTTTTCCTCATGAGATGAGTGCAGTCTTTTCCTCATGAGATGAGTGCAGTCTTTTCCTCATGAGATGAGTGCAGTCTTTTCCTCATGAGATGAGTGCAGTCTTTTCCTCATGAGATGAGTGCAGTCTTTTCCTCATGAGATGAGTGCAGTCTTTTCCTCATGAGATGAGTGCAGTCTTTTCCTCATGAGATGAGTGCAGTCTTTTCCTCATGAGATGAGTGCAGTCTTTTCCTCATGAGATGAGTGCAGTCTTTTCCTCATGAGATGAGTGCAGTCTTTTCCTCATGAGATGAGTGCAGTCTTTTCCTCATGAGATGAGTGCAGTCTTTTCCTCATGAGATGAGTGCAGTCTTTTCCTCATGAGATGAGTGCAGTCTTTTCCTCATGAGATGAGTGCAGTCTTTTCCTCATGAGATGAGTGCAGTCTTTTCCTCATGAGATGAGTGCAGTCTTTTCCTCATGAGATGAGTGCAGTCTTTTCCTCATGAGATGAGTGCAGTCTTTTCCTCATGAGATGAGTGCAGTCTTTTCCTCATGAGATGAGTGCAGTCTTTTCCTCATGAGATGAGTGCAGTCTTTTCCTCATGAGATGAGTGCAGTCTTTTCCTCATGAGATGAGTGCAGTCTTTTCCTCATGAGATGAGTGCAGTCTTTTCCTCATGAGATGAGTGCAGTCTTTTCCTCATGAGATGAGTGCAGTCTTTTCCTCATGAGATGAGTGCAGTCTTTTCCTCATGAGATGAGTGCAGTCTTTTCCTCATGAGATGAGTGCAGTCTTTTCCTCATGAGATGAGTGCAGTCTTTTCCTCATGAGATGAGTGCAGTCTTTTCCTCATGAGATGAGTGCAGTCTTTTCCTCATGAGATGAGTGCAGTCTTTTCCTCATGAGATGAGTGCAGTCTTTTCCTCATGAGATGAGTGCAGTCTTTTCCTCATGAGATGAGTGCAGTCTTTTCCTCATGAGATGAGTGCAGTCTTTTCCTCATGAGATGAGTGCAGTCTTTTCCTCATGAGATGAGTGCAGTCTTTTCCTCATGAGATGAGTGCAGTCTTTTCCTCATGAGATGAGTGCAGTCTTTTCCTCATGAGATGAGTGCAGTCTTTTCCTCATGAGATGAGTGCAGTCTTTTCCTCATGAGATGAGTGCAGTCTTTTCCTCATGAGATGAGTGCAGTCTTTTCCTCATGAGATGAGTGCAGTCTTTTCCTCATGAGATGAGTGCAGTCTTTTCCTCATGAGATGAGTGCAGTCTTTTCCTCATGAGATGAGTGCAGTCTTTTCCTCATGAGATGAGTGCAGTCTTTTCCTCATGAGATGAGTGCAGTCTTTTCCTCATGAGATGAGTGCAGTCTTTTCCTCATGAGATGAGTGCAGTCTTTTCCTCATGAGATGAGTGCAGTCTTTTCCTCATGAGATGAGTGCAGTCTTTTCCTCATGAGATGAGTGCAGTCTTTTCCTCATGAGATGAGTGCAGTCTTTTCCTCATGAGATGAGTGCAGTCTTTTCCTCATGAGATGAGTGCAGTCTTTTCCTCATGAGATGAGTGCAGTCTTTTCCTCATGAGATGAGTGCAGTCTTTTCCTCATGAGATGAGTGCAGTCTTTTCCTCATGAGATGAGTGCAGTCTTTTCCTCATGAGATGAGTGCAGTCTTTTCCTCATGAGATGAGTGCAGTCTTTTCCTCATGAGATGAGTGCAGTCTTTTCCTCATGAGATGAGTGCAGTCTTTTCCTCATGAGATGAGTGCAGTCTTTTCCTCATGAGATGAGTGCAGTCTTTTCCTCATGAGATGAGTGCAGTCTTTTCCTCATGAGATGAGTGCAGTCTTTTCCTCATGAGATGAGTGCAGTCTTTTCCTCATGAGATGAGTGCAGTCTTTTCCTCATGAGATGAGTGCAGTCTTTTCCTCATGAGATGAGTGCAGTCTTTTCCTCATGAGATGAGTGCAGTCTTTTCCTCATGAGATGAGTGCAGTCTTTTCCTCATGAGATGAGTGCAGTCTTTTCCTCATGAGATGAGTGCAGTCTTTTCCTCATGAGATGAGTGCAGTCTTTTCCTCATGAGATGAGTGCAGTCTTTTCCTCATGAGATGAGTGCAGTCTTTTCCTCATGAGATGAGTGCAGTCTTTTCCTCATGAGATGAGTGCAGTCTTTTCCTCATGAGATGAGTGCAGTCTTTTCCTCATGAGATGAGTGCAGTCTTTTCCTCATGAGATGAGTGCAGTCTTTTCCTCATGAGATGAGTGCAGTCTTTTCCTCATGAGATGAGTGCAGTCTTTTCCTCATGAGATGAGTGCAGTCTTTTCCTCATGAGATGAGTGCAGTCTTTTCCTCATGAGATGAGTGCAGTCTTTTCCTCATGAGATGAGTGCAGTCTTTTCCTCATGAGATGAGTGCAGTCTTTTCCTCATGAGATGAGTGCAGTCTTTTCCTCATGAGATGAGTGCAGTCGTTTCCTCATGAGATGAGTGCAGTCTTTTCCTCATGAGATGAGTGCAGTCTTTTCCTCATGAGATGAGTGCAGTCTTTTCCTCATGAGATGAGTGCAGTCTTTTCCTCATGAGATGAGTGCAGTCTTTTCCTCATGAGATGAGTGCAGTCTTTTCCTCATGAGATGAGTGCAGTCTTTTCCTCATGAGATGAGTGCAGTCTTTTCCTCATGAGATGAGTGCAGTCTTTTCCTCATGAGATGAGTGCAGTCTTTTCCTCATGAGATGAGTGCAGTCTTTTCCTCATGAGATGAGTGCAGTCTTTTCCTCATGAGATGAGTGCAGTCTTTTCCTCATGAGATGAGTGCAGTCTTTTCCTCATGAGATGAGTGCAGTCTTTTCCTCATGAGATGAGTGCAGTCTTTTCCTCATGAGATGAGTGCAGTCTTTTCCTCATGAGATGAGTGCAGTCTTTTCCTCATGAGATGAGTGCAGTCTTTTCCTCATGAGATGAGTGCAGTCTTTTCCTCATGAGATGAGTGCAGTCTTTTCCTCATGAGATGAGTGCAGTCTTTTCCTCATGAGATGAGTGCAGTCTTTTCCTCATGAGATGAGTGCAGTCTTTTCCTCATGAGATGAGTGCAGTCTTTTCCTCATGAGATGAGTGCAGTCTTTTCCTCATGAGATGAGTGCAGTCTTTTCCTCATGAGATGAGTGCAGTCTTTTCCTCATGAGATGAGTGCAGTCTTTTCCTCATGAGATGAGTGCAGTCTTTTCCTCATGAGATGAGTGCAGTCTTTTCCTCATGAGATGAGTGCAGTCTTTTCCTCATGAGATGAGTGCAGTCTTTTCCTCATGAGATGAGTGCAGTCTTTTCCTCATGAGATGAGTGCAGTCTTTTCCTCATGAGATGAGTGCAGTATTGTGTCTACTTCACCTGCCAGTGGAAATAGAGAAATAATTTTTGGGTGTTTTTTTAACCGATTCAACAGCATAATCAGCATATGCCTCAAACTCTGACATCGTCTATAAAACACACACAATTGTTGTGTATTATGCACATTCTTCGTATGCACATGCCCAGTAGATGCTATGGATCTTAAATACTTGACTTCTGGTCAGACGGGGCGAGGGAGAAATATTAAAGATGGCTGATGATCGCAACCGCCTTTGTCAACAGTCTCCTCCTGGCTTTTGCTGCTGTTTCTGGCAGTTCTTCTTCGGTGGCAAGCAGCACAGGCACCTAAGCCTACCAGGAGGCACTCTGAATGGCTTTGCTCTTGAGCAAGAAGGTGTTCCCAGATGGATTTCTTTCCTGAAGTTGTGTTGTAGCAGAGAGTGACGTATTCTGCGTAGCTTTTGTTTGCACACCTCACCGGAGCTGATTCTCTGGAGCTTATTCTAGTTCCATTCTATTTGCAGAGCATATTCTTTAAAAAAATTGAAGTTAAATTATACAATTAGTGATCATTGACTAAGTATCTGTGGGTTCCATGACGACCGTTAGGTGGTAATGAGGTTCCATGACGACAGTTAGGTGGTTATGAG
Organism: Cladorhizidae sp. MBARI D1340-BT2; assembly: GCA_028752905.1. Classification (NCBI taxonomy): domain Eukaryota; kingdom Metazoa; phylum Porifera; class Demospongiae; order Poecilosclerida; family Cladorhizidae; species Cladorhizidae sp. MBARI D1340-BT2. Next base: position 55,106,923 of record JAQNBH010000011.1, read on the forward strand.
GTTCCATGTCGACAGTTAGGTGGTAATGAGGTTCCATGTCGACAGTTAGGTGATAATGAGGTTCCATGACGACAGTTAGGTGGCAATGAGGTTCCATGACAGTTAGGTGGTAATGAGGTTCCATGACGACAGTTAGGTGGTTATGAGGTTCCATGTCGACAGTTAGGTGGTAATGAGGTTCCATGTCGACAGTTAGGTGGTAATAAGGTTCCATGACGACAGTTAGGTGGCAATGAGGTTCCATGACAGTTAGGTGGTAATGAGGTTCCATGACGACAGTTAGGTGGTAATGAGGTTCCATGACGACAGTTAGGTAGTAATGAGGTTCCATGATGATAGTTAGGTAGTAATGAGGTTCCATGACGACAGTTAGGTGGTAATGAGGTTCCATGACAGTTAGGTGGTAAAGAGAGGAAATTTGACTGTGGTGAGGCTGGCTCCCACTACTCACTCTTAATTAACAGCTCTCCATCTACCTGTTCACTAGATGTTGAGTGAATCTAACATCTGTGATAGCAACATAAATGGCAAGTGTGGATGACCCTTGGTTAGGTGTGAATGACCCTTGGTTAGGTGTGAATGATCCTTGGTTAGGTGTGAATGACCCTTGGTTAGGCGTGGATGACCCTTGGTTAGGTGTGGGTGACCCTTGGTTAGGTGTGAATGACCCTTGGTTAGGCAGGGATGACCCTTGGTTAGGTGTGAATGACCCTTGGTTAGGTGTGATTGACCCTTGGTTAGGTGTGAGACCCTTGGTTAGGTATGGATGACCCTTGGTTAGGCATGATTGACCCTTGGTTAGGCGTGGATGACCCTTGGTTAGGTGTGAATGACCCTTGGTTAGGTGTGAATGACCCTTGGTTAGGTGTGAATGACCCTTGGTTAGGTGTGAATGACCCTTGGTTAGGCGTGGATGACCCTTGGTTAGGTGTGGATGACCCTTGGTTAGGTATGGATGACCCTTGGTTAGGTGTGTTAGGTGTGAATGACCCTTGGTTAGGTATGAATGACCTGGTTAGGTGTGGATGACCCTTGGTTAGGCGTAGTGACCCTTGGTTAGGTGTGAATGACCCTTGGTTAGGTGTGAATGACCCTTGGTTAGGTGTGAATGACCCTTGGTTAGGCGTGGATGACCCTTGGTTAGGTGTGAATGACCTTTGGTCATGCATGGATGACCCTTGGTTAGGTGTAAATGACCCTTGGTTAGGTGTGAATGACCCTTGGTTAGGTGTGGATGACCCTTGGTTATGCGTGGATGACCCTTGGTTAGGTGTGAATGACATTGGTTAGGCGTGGATGACCCTTGGTTAGGTGTGAATGACCCTTGGTTATGCATGGATGACCCTTGGTTAGGTGTAAACGACCCTTGGTTAGGTGTGAATGACCCTTGGTTAGGTGTGATTGACCCTTGGTTAGGTATGGATGACCCTTGGTTAGGTGTGATTGACCCTTGGTTAGGCGTGGATGACCCTTGGTTAGGTGTGAATGACCCTTGGTTAGGTGTGAATGACCCTTGGTTAGGCGTGAATGACCCTTGGTTAGGTGTGAATGACCCTTGGTAAGGCGTGGATGACCCTTGGTTAGGTGTGGATGACCCTTGGTTAGGTATGGATGACCCTTGGTTAGGTGTGTTAGGTGTGAATGACCCTTGGTTAGGTATGAATGACCTGGTTAGGTGTGGATGACCCTTGGTTAGGCGTAGTGACCCTTGGTTAGGTGTGAATGACCCTTGGTTAGGTGTGAATGACCCTTGGTTAGGTGTGAATGACCCTTAGTTATGCATGGATGACCCTTGGTTAGGCATGGATGACCCTTGGTTAGGCGTGGGTGACGCTTGGTTAGGTGTGAATGACCCTTGGTTAGGTATGGATGACCCTTGGTTAGGTGTGGGTGACCCTTGGTTAGGTGTGAATGACCCTTGGTTAGGCGTGCGTTACCCTTGGTTAGGTGTGAATGACCCTTGGTTAGGCACGGATGACCCTTGGTTAGGTGTGGGTGACCCTTGGTTAGGTGTGAATGACCCTTGGTTAGGTGTGAATGACCCTTGGTTATGCGTGGATGACCCTTGGTTAGGCGTGGGTGACCCTTTGTTAGGTGTGAATGACCCTTGGTTAGGCGTGGGTGACCCTTGGTTAGGCGTGGGTGACCCTTGGCTAGGCGTGGGTGAACCTTGGTTAGGTGTGAATGACCCTTGGTTATGCGTGGATGACCCTTGGTTAGGCGTGGGTGACCCTTGGTTAGGCGTGGGTGACCCTTGGTTAGGTGTGAATGACCCTTGGTTAGGCGTGGGTGAGCCTTGGTTAGGCGTGGGTGACCCTTGGTTAGGCGTGGGTGACCCTTGGTTAGGTGTGAATGACCCTTGGTTAGGTGTGAATGACCCTTGGTTAGGTGTGGATGACCCTTGGTTAGGTGTGGATGACCCTTGGTTAGGGGGATGTCCACGTGCGACACTCCAGGCTCTGCTCTGCAACAGTTCAACCATCCGCCATCCCTTCTAGCTGGCTCGGCACCTGCACTGGACAACCCTTACCCACAATACGTCCCTTCTAGCTGGCTCGGCACCTGCACTGGACAACCCTTGCCCACAATACATCCCTTCTAGCTGGCTCGGCACCTACACTGGACAACCCTTGCCCACAATAAGTTGATCACGTCTGTGCGTGGGAAGTGCTTGTTGAGTGCTTACTCAGTGTGTATCTTGCTGAGTGTGTTATGAACACTGAACTTAACAACAAGCTTTTAATATAGCAACCGATAGCAACACAATCTTAATCAATCTTCTCCATGAATGCTGACAGAACCACACACACACTCCAGCAAGGAAGCGAGGGAGACATCACACACACCACACACACACACACACTCCACCACACACACACACTCCAGCAAGGAAGGGAGGGAGACATCACACACTCCACCACACACACACACACACTCCAGCAAGGGAGGGAGGGAGACATCACACACTCCACACACACACACACACTCCAGCAAGGAAGGGAGGGAGACATCACACACTCCACCACACACACACACACTCCAGCAAGGAAGGGAGGGAGACATCACACACTCCACACACACACACACACTCCAGCAAGGAAGGGAGGGAGACATCACACACTCCACACACACACACACACACATCACACACACTTGCAAGATGACAATGTGTAGCTCTCTCTCACTTCTATAATCCGACACTTCACTAATCAGTGCTCAAGATATAAAAGCAAGATGTCTTGTCTAATTAGGACTGTAATTATAAATCCCCATACAGAGCTTCTTAATTAGGATTGTAATTATAGGGACACATAACAACCCCTAGATAGAACTGCTAAAAGACCAACACTGGCTGCAGTGCTCAGAGAAGACTGCAATACATGCAGGAGGACACTCACAGCGAACAGTGAGCTGAGCTGGCAGGGACTGGCTGCTGCCCTGTGCGTTGCCGGCCACACACGAGTAGTTGCCTGCATGCTCCTCCAGGGCAGACTCCACGGTATAGTTGGCTATGAGCACATTGATGGGCCGCCCATTCTTCCTCCAGCGAACATTGACAGGTGGCAGGCCCGTGTGCACACATTGCAAGGTGAAGGCTTGACCCACATCTACGCTGAGCCAACGAGGAAACACAATGGCTGTTGGAGAGGCAGCTGCACACACACACACACACACACACACACAGGTCAATCTTCTTGGTTCCTATTCAAGCACATTTCTAGCTGTCTCATTTCAGTGTTCAAGTGTAGCACATTTGGCTTCAGGTTTTAGTTTAGCCCATACTCAGACCTATTAATAGGTTGCTAGGGAACCACTTCCCTCTACTGCCCCGTAAGTAATAACTTACTTAAATACACAACACTCGCTGCACTGAAAAGAGATTAACAGAACATACGAAAGTGCTCCAGTAACCAGGCAACATCCTGCAAAATAAAGTGCCCACCTTGTCCTATTGATAGAGCATGCCCGTGACTTTTTATTGCATGCTGAGCTACTAGCCTATCTTAACATGAAAGCACATTGCATGACAAAGGGCACCTATCCCTCTACCAACTAGTGCGGCAATTAGTCCCCATGGTTAACCTCCAATAAGTCTCTAATGTGACCATCAGCCACTCAATGCCTTGCAGTCATCACTAGCAGCCAATCAATGCCTTGCAGTCATCACTAGCAGCCACTCGATGCCTTGCAGTCATCACTAGCAGCCACTCAATGTCTTGCAGTCATCACTAGCAGCCACTCAATGCCTTGTAGTCATCACTAGCAGCCACTCAATGCCTTGCAGTCATCACTAGAAGCCACTCAATGCCTTGCAGTCATCACTAGAAGCCACTCAATGCCTTGCAGTCATCACTAGCAGCCACTCAATGCCTTGCAGTCATCACTAGCAGCCACTCAATACCTTGCAGTCATCACTAGCAGCCACTCAATGCCTTGCAGTCATCACTAGCAGCCACTCAATGCCTTGCAGTCATCACTAGCAGCCACTCAATGCCTTGCAGTCATCACTAGCAGCCACTCAATGCCTTGCAGTCATCACTAACAGCCACTCAATGCCTTGCAGTCATCACTAGCAGCCACTCAATGCCTTGCAGTCATCCCTAGCAGCCACTCAATGCCTTGCAGTCATCACTAGCAGCCACTCAATGCCTTGTAGTCATCACTAGCAGCCACTCAATGCCTTGCAGTCATCAATAGCAGCAGAGTCACCAGGTAAACAAGCCAACTGTTCACCTTTTCCTGCAAAAATACCAGTAGCGGCATGCTCTAGCCCTAGCTCTAGCCCTAGCCCTAGTCCTAGCCCTAGTCCTAGTCTCAGCCCTAGTCCTAGCCCTAGTCCTAGACCTAGTCTCAGCCCTAGTCTAGTAGCCCTAGTCCTAGCCCTAGTCCTAGACCTAGTCTCAGCCCTAGTCTAGTCCTAGCCCTAGTCCTAGACCTAGTCCCATCCCGAGAGCCCTAGTCCTAGCCCTAGTCCTAGTCCCAGCCCGAGACCCCTGGTCCTAGCCCTAGTCCTAGCCCTAGTCCCAGCCCGAGACCCCTGGTCCTAGCCCTAGTCCTAGCCCTAGTCCCAGCCCGAGACCCCTGGTCCTAGCCCTAGTCCTAGCCCTAGTCCTAGCCCTAGTCCTAGACCTAGTCCCATCCCGAGAGCCCTAGTCCTAGCCCTAGTCTAGCCCTAGTCCTAGCCCTAGTCCCATCCCGAGAGCCCTAGTCCTAGCCCTAGTCCTAGTCCTAGCCCTAGTCCTAGCCCTAGTCCCAGCCCAAGAGCCCTAGTCCTAGCCCTAGTCCCATCCCGAGAGCCCTAGTCCTAGCCCTAGTCCTAGCCCTAGTCCTAGCCCTAGTCCAAGTGCTAGCCCTCCTAAGCTGTTGCACTAGCTGAGATCAAGTGACAATCTGCCAGCTTTCCCACGGCTGTACTCAAGAACAGTTCAGACACAGCATGGCAGTAGGAACTTGGAGTATTCTGCCAATCAATGGAGTGAATGGAGGGCAGACAGAAACCTTGAAGACCAACAAGCTGGCTCGGCATTGAGAGCAACAATGCTTCCATGCAGATACCAGCTAAAGCTAAAGATTGGCCATCATACCTACAAAGCTAGCCAATGGTGGCATTCAGGGTTGAGGATGAAAGGGCACGAACTTCCAGTAGCTCTGCACGGAACAGGAGCAGCCAGTGAACACTTATAAATATAGGAGTTGTATTAATACCCCACCTGAACCACTTCCTGTAGTAAAACACTTCCTGTAGTAAAACACTTCCTGTGGTAAAACACTTCCTGTAGTAAAACACTTCTTGTAGTAAAACATTTGGGGAAATTTTCTCCTTTAAGCTTTAAGAAGCTCTTTTTTGCTCCATTTGGGATGTTTTTGAGTGTTTTGAAGAAAGACCGTCTGTAGTAAAAGGCCACGGAGTTCAGTCATTAGCTAATCAGATTACAATTTCATTTTTTCACCTATAGCAGTAAAGAGTGTGGAATTGGGCTCTAATAAGCGCGCACAAATTGCATTGGCAAAGCAATCAATAATGTTACCCAATCAATACGCTAGTTTAACATGGTCCATTCCAACCCACAAGCATGCCAGATTTAGCCAGCTACATATAAAGTCAGCTAATAATTAACCTGCATAAGCCAGCTACATATAATTCACCTGCATAAGCCAGCTACATATAATTCACCTACATAAGTCAGATACATATAATTCACCTGCATAAGCCAGCTACATATAATTCACCTGCATAAGCCAGCTACATATAATTCACCTGCATAAGCCAGCTACATATAATTCACCTGCATAAGCCAGCTACATATAATTCACCTACATAAGCCAGAGCTCTACATATAATTCACCTGCATAAGCCAGCTACATATAATTCACCTACATAAGCCAGCTACATATAATTCACCTGCATAAGCCAGCTACATATAATTCACTTGCATAAGCCAGCTACATATAATTCACCTGCATAAGCCAGCTACATATAATTTACCTACATAAGCCAGCTACATATAATTCACCTGCATAAGCCAGCTACATATAATTCACCTACATAAGCCAGCTACATATAATTCACTTGCATAAGCCAGCTACATATAATTCACCTGCATAAGCCAGCTACATATAATTCACCTGCATAAGCCAGCTACATATAATTCACCTGCATAAGGCAGCTATATATAATTCACCTGCATAAGGCAGCTACATATAATTCACCTGCATAAGCCAGCTACATATAATTCACCTGCATAAGGCAGCTATATATAATTCACCTGCATAAGGCAGCTACATATAATTCACCTACATAAGCCAGCTACATATAATTCACCTGCATAAGCCAGCTACATATAATTCACCTGCATAAGCCAGCTACATATAATTCACTTGCATAAGCCAGCTACATATAATTCACCTGCATACATAAGCCAGCTACATATAATTCACTTGCATAAGCCAGCTACATATAATTCACCTGCATAAGGCAGCTACATATAATTCACCTACATAAGCCAGAGCTCTATATATAATTCACCTACATAAGCCAGCTACATATAATTCACCTGCATAAGCCAGCTACATATAATTCACCTACATAAGTCAGATACATATAATTCACCTGCATAAGCCAGCTACATATAATTCACCTGCATAAGCCAGCTACATATAATTCACCTGCATAAGGCAGCTACATATAATTCACCTACATAAGCCAGCTACATATAATTCACCTACATAAGCCAGCTACATATAATTCACCTGCATAAGCCAGCTACATATAATTCACCTGCATAAGCCAGCTACATATAATTCACCTGCATAAGCCAGCTACATATAATTCACCTACATAAGCCAGCTACATATAATTCACCTACATAAGCCAGCTACATATAATTCACCTACATAAGCCAGCTACATATAATTCACTTGCATAAGCCAGCTACATATAATTCACCTACATAAGCCAGCTACATATAATTCACCTGCATAAGCCAGCTACATATAATTCACCTGCATAAGCCAGCTACATATAATTCACCTGCATAAGCCAGCTACATATAATTCACTTGCATAAGCCAGCTACATATAATTCACCTACATAAGCCAGCTACATATAATTCACCTGCATAAGCCAGCTACATATAATTCACCTGCATAAGCCAGCTACATATAATTCACCTGCATAAGCCAGCTACATATAATTCACCTGCATAAGCCAGCTACATATAATTCACCTGCATAAGCCAGCTACATATAATTCACCTGCATAAGCCAGCTATATATAATTCACCTACATAAGCCAGCTACATATAATTCACCTACATAAGCCAGCTACATATAATTCACCTGCATAAGCCAGCTACATATAATTCACCTACATAAGCCAGCTACATATAATTCACGTGCATAAGCCAGCTACATATAATTCACCTACATAAGCCAGCTATATATAATTCACCTACATAAGCCAGCTACATATAATTCACCTACATAAGCCAGCTACATATAATTCACCTGCATAAGCCAGCTACATATAATTCACCTACATAAGCCAGCTACATATAATTCACCTGATAAGCCAGCTACATATAATTCACCTGCATAAGCCAGCTACATATAATTCACCTACATAAGCCAGCTACATATAATTCACTTGCATAAGCCAGCTACATATAATTCACCTGCATAAGCCAGCTACATATAATTCACCTACATAAGCCAGCTACATATAATTCACCTACATAAGCCAGCTACATATAATTCACCTACATAAGCCAGCTACATATAATTCACCTGCATAAGCCAGCTACATATAATTCACCTACATGACTAGACCTGGCCAGCAAGCATCTCATTGTGAACCAGCCTAACCTGCATGACTAGACCTACATGTAGCTAGCAAGCACCTCATTGTGAACCAGCCTAACCTGCATGACTAGACCTAGCCAGCAAGCACCTCATTGTGAACCAGCCTAACCTGCATGACTAGACCTAGCCAGCAAGCATCTCATTGTGAACCAGCCTAACCTGCATGAGACTAGACCTGGCCAGCAATCATCTCATTGTGAACCAGCCTAACCTGCATGACTAGACCTAGCTAGCAAGCATCTCATTGTGAACCAGCCTAACCTGCATGACTAGACCTAGCTAGCAAGCATCTCATTGTGAACCAGCTAACCTGCATGACTAGACCTATAGCTAGCAAGCATCTCATTGTGAACCAGCCTAACCTGCATGACTAGACCTACATGTAGCTAGCAAGCATCTCATTGTGAACCAGCCTAACCTGCATGACTAGACCTAGCTAGCAAGCATCTCATTGTGAACCAGCCTAACCTGCATGACTAGACCTAGCTAGCAAGCATCTCATTGTGAACCAGCCTAACCTGCATGACTAGACCTAGCCAGCAAGCATCTCATTGTGAACCAGCCTAACCTGCATGACTAGCAAGCATCTCATTGTGAACCAGCCTAACCTGCATGACTAGACCTAGCCAGCAAGCATCTCATTGTGAACCAGCCTAACCTGCATGACTAGACCTAGCTAGCAAGCACCTCATTGTGAACCAGCCTAACCTGCATGACTAGACCTAGCCAGCAAGCATCTCATTGTGAACCAGCCTAACCTGCATGACTAGACCTAGCCAGCAAGCACCTCATTGTGAACCAGCCTAACCTGCATGACTAGACCTACGTAGCTAGCAAGCATCTCATTGTGAACCAGCCTAACCTGCATGACTAGACCTACGTAGCTAGCAAGCACCTCATTGTGAACCAGCCTAACCTGCATGACTAGACCTAGCTAGCAAGCATCTCATTGTGAACCAGCCTAACCTGCATGACTAGACCTAGCCAGCAAGCATCTCATTGTGAACCAGCCTAACCTGCATGACTAGACCTACGTAGCTAGCAAGCATCTCATTGTGAACCAGCCTAACCTGTACGACTAGACCTAGCTAGCAAGCATCTCATTGTGAACCAGCCTAACCTGCATGACTAGACCTAGCTAGCAAGCATCTCATTGTGAACCAGCCTAACCTGCATGACTAGACCTAGCCAGCAAGCATCTCATTGTGAACCAGCCTAACCTGCATGACTAGACCTAGCCAGCAAGCATCTCATTGTGAACCAGCCTAACCTAACCTGCATGACTAGACCTAGCTAGCAAGCATCTCATTGTGAACCAGCCTAACCTGCATGACTAGACCTAGCCAGCAAGCATCTCATTGTGAACCAGCCTAACCTGCATGACTAGACCTAGCCAGCAAGCATCTCATTGTGAACCAGCCTAACCTGCATGACTAGACCTAGCTAGCAAGCACCTCATTGTGAACCAGCCTAACCTGCATGACTAGACCTAGCCAGCAAGCATCTCTTTGTGAACCAGCCTAACCTGCATGACTAGACCTAGCCAGCAAGCATCTCATTGTGAACCAGCCTAACCTGCATGACTAGACCTAGCCAGCAAGCATCTCATTGTGAACCAGCCTAACCTGCATGACTAGACCTAGCTAGCAAGCACCTCATTGTGAACCAGCCTAACCTGCATGACTAGACCTAGCTAGCAAGCATCTCATTGTGAACCAGCCTAACCTGCATTACTAGACCTACGTAGCTAGCAAGCACCTCATTGTGAACCAGCCTAACCTGCATGACTAGACCTAGCTAGCAAGCATCTCATTGTGAACCAGCCTAACCTGCATGACTAGACCTACGTAGCTAGCAAGCACCTCATTGTGAACCAGCCTAACCTGCATGACTAGACCTAGCTAGCAAGCATCTCATTGTGAACCAGCCTAACCTGCATGACTAGACCTAGCCAGCAAGCATCTCATTGTGAACCAGCCTAACCTGCATGACTAGACCTACGTAGCTAGCAAGCACCTCATTGTGAACCAGCCTAACCTGCATGACTAGACCTAGCTAGCAAGCATCTCATTGTGAACCAGCCTAACCTGCATGACTAGACCTAGCTAGCAAGCATCTCATTGTGAACCAGCATAACCTGCATGACTAGGCCTAGCCAGCAAGCATCTCATTGTGAACCAGCCTAACCTGCATGACTAGACCTAGCTAGCAAGCATCTCATTGTGAACCAGCCTAACCTGCATGACTAGACCTAGCCAGCAAGCACCTCATTGTGAACCAGCCTAACCTGCATGACTAGACCTAGCCAGCAATCATCTCATTGTGAACCAGCCTAACCTGCATGACTAGACCTACGTAGCTAGCAAGCACCTCATTGTGAACCAGCCTAACCTGCATGACTAGACCTAGCTAGCAAGCATCTCATTGTGAACCAGCCTAACCTGCATGACTAGCAAGCATCTCATTGTGAACCAGCCTAACCTACATGACTAGACCTAGCCAGCAAGCACCTCATTGTGAACCAGCCTAACCTGCATGACTAGACCTACGTAGCTAGCAAGCACCTCATTGTGAACCAGCCTAACCTGCATGACTAGACCTAGCTAGCAAGCATCTCATTGTGAACCAGTAACCTGCATGACTAGACCTAGCTAGCAAGCAACTCATTGTGAACCAGCCTAACCTGCATGACTAGACCTAGCTAGCAAGCAACTCATTGTGAACCAGCCTAACCTGCATGGCTAGACCTAGCTAGCAAGCATCTCATTGTGAACCAGCCTAACCTGCATGACTAGACCTATCTAGCAAGCATCTCATTGTGAACCAGCCTAACCTGCATGACTAGACCTGGCCTGCCTGCCTGCCATCAATATGCCATTGCTCTTACATAGAACTCGTAGCACACGTGAAGTGTTTGCAGCCTCTCCCACTACTATACACATCAAACAGGAACCATTCCAATCCTGCACGACCAGCTGCTCCAGAACACCTTCACCCCCTCCAGAGATGGGCGTGGAGTCTCTGCTCCAGCTGTAGCCATAATTAGAGCCACTACTCCCATCCACAGGCTGGGCTGTGCAGGTGAAGACCACTGATTGCGAGTCGTAAATGACCTCAGGTGCATCTAACACCACTGAGAGAACTGAAGTCACAGAGGTACCTGAGCAGAGAAAGAGAGAAGACACCATAAGGTTAGTATATCTGGCACATGATAGGAGAGACATGGAAGGGAGTATACACTTGATGGACAGAAACACCCCTCCATTGTGGCCTCCATCCAGCCACTTTGTAACACTATTGCATAGACATTCACAAGTCAAATTGTCCTACTAAGCAGCAGTGATGTGTAAAGTTGTCACTACTACTACAAGCAAGGAGCACTCACCCATTGGGTGAAGAGTATATTTGAAATAGGTGTTCTTGATTGAGATGAATACTTGCCTAGTGTGTGTTAAGCCTCGCTGGAGCAAGCTTGTATCATGAGAATGTCTCAGTGTCTCTGGAGCAAGCTTGTATCATGAGAATGTCTCTGGAGCAAGCTTGTATCATGAGAATGTCTCTGGAGCAAGCTTGTATCATGAGAATGTCTCTGGAGCAAGCTTGTATCATGAGAATGTCTCACTGTCTGGAGCAAGCTTGTATCATGAGAATGTCTCACTGTCTGGAGCAAGCTTGTATCATGAGAATGTCTCTGGAGCAAGCTTGTATCATGAGAATGTCTCTGGAGCAAGCTTGTATCATGAGAATGTCTCACTGTCTGGAGCAAGCTTGTATCATGAGAATGTGTCTGGAGCAAGCTTGTATCATGAGAATGTCTCACTGTCTGGAGCAAGCTTGTATCATGAGAATGTCTCTGGAGCAAGCTTGTATCATGAGAATGTCTCTGGAGCAAGCTTGTATCATGAGAATGTCTCTGGAGCAAGCGTGTATCATGAGAATGTCTGCTGTTCCTGCCATCATCATCATGAGCTACCCTCTGTGCCATTCTTCTTAACCAATTGCATCTTCCAAGAAAACATGTGATGGCAATCCTAACATTCTCTGCCATCTCTTCAACACCACTTGCCAGCATGCACTCACAGCATTTGCACTTGCTATAATTCTGCACGCACACTCTGCTAACAATTATATGTTATATTACACGAGTCCAGCAAGTTATTTGATTAGCTTGAAAAGACTCGCCACATACCATGAGGAGTGTAATAATTACTTTACTTGGCTCACAAGAGTTACAGTACTTCACATAACAGCAGGTCGGTCAGCTCGTCCGCCCGCCGGTGGGTTGGGATTGACACCTTTATCCCACACATTAAGCCACTTCCAGTTACCTGACAATATTCCAAGAGAACTGCTTCTGCTATCTTGGAAGATGTTGCCAGAATTCTTGGGCAATGGCAGTCAATGCAGCCACAAATAGCACCAGTGGAACAGGAGAACATCTACTCTAACGTCGTGCCTATTTGAAACACTCCTGTGAATACTGCAACATATGCACCAGACCACTTCATGACCCAAATATGGGACATATTTTCTCCATGGTGCAGGCTTAATGCCACATGCTTGCCTTCTAGACGTCCAGTCTGGCACTGTCTGTAGTAGTTCATGCTTGCCTTCTAGACGTCCAGTCTGGCACCTGCCTGTAGTAGTACATGCTTGCCTTCTAGACGTCCAGTCTGGCACCTGCCTGTAGTAGTTCATGCTTGCCTTCTAGACGTCCAGTCTGGCACCTGCCTGTAGTAGTTCATGCTGGCCTTCTAGACGTCCAGTCTGGCACCTGCCTGTAGTAGTTCATGCTTGCCTTCTAGACGTCCAGTCTGGCACCTGCCTGTAGTAGTTCATGCTTGCCTTCTAGACGTCCAGTCTGGCACCTGCCTGTAGTAGTTCATGCTTGCCTTCTAGACGTCCAGTCTGGCACCTGTCTGTAGTAGTTCATGCTTGCCTTCTAGACGTCCAGTCTGGCACCTGCCTGTAGTAGTTCATGCTTGCCTTCTAGACGTCCAGTCTGGCACCTGCCTGTAGTAGTTCATGCTTGCCTTCTAGACGTCCAGTCTGGCACTGTCTGTAGTAGTTCATGCTTGCCTTCTAGACGTCCAGTCTGGCACCTGCCTGTAGTAGTTCATGCTTGCCTTCTAGACGTCCAGTCTGGCACCTGCCTGTAGTAGTTCATGCTTGCCTTCTAGACGTCCAGTCTGGCACCTGCCTGTAGTAGTTCATGCTTGCCTTCTAGACGTCCAGTCTGGCACCTGTCTGTAGTAGTTCATGCTTGCCTTCTAGACGTCCAGTCTGGCACCTGCCTGTACTAGTGCAGGCTTGCTTTCTAAACAGATCGTGGGTGTGTTCTAGAGATCTGCTGGTAGTTTGTGTGTCCACATGCTTTAGTACCCACTAATAAGAAGGTGGAGCCATAATAATTCTGGCAGCTAGAGTGCGAAGGTCATACAGATTGCAGTCCAGGGAGCTGGCCTGTTCTAGCCAGGTGTCAGGGGAGACTGATTAGCACTGACTCACAGCAAACCAAAGCTATAAACATTCAAGAACAAACTGTCTGGGACTGAGCACTACAACTTGTTCTTTTAAAGGCTGAGGGAGCAACGAAGATGAGGAACAATTGTCATGTCTGTAGGACAAGGGTGTGTGGAATGTGGGTGTCCTGTGAGATGTGCAACAGTTGGCAGGTCTGACACCCACACACACACACACACACACATACACACACACCTCACATACACACACTCAACTACAACAGACAGTTTGTTAAGACTATAATTACTCGGTCATTGCTAGTGCTAACTGGACAATACCAACACGACTTCTCAGAGTGTTCTTTCCCTCCTAGAGACATGGAGTTGGAGTTCTAAAGGTCGTTCACATCTGGCATAACAACTGCTAAGCATGACGAATTCTACATGAGCTGGCACCTTCTACATACAGGGGAATTCTAAAATACTTCCTCGACGAACTGTAATGACCTACCTTCAGTTGACATAATGAAATTCAATGACATTCTTAATAATCAACTTGAAATTTACTCTCTGGACGTTTCGACGAGCTTCATCGGGAATAAATTATTCCTGATTAAGGCTAGAGCATCTAGTCACTATTCCCATTATTCCTGATGAAGACTAGAGCATCTAGTCATTATTCCTGATGAAGGCTAGAGCATCTAGTCATTATTCCTGATGAAGGCTAGAGCATCTAGTCATTATTCCTGATGAAGGCTAGAGCATCTAGTCATTATTCCTGATGAAGGCTAGAGCATCTAGTCATTATTCCTGATGAAGGCTAGAGCATCTAGTCATTATTCCTGATGAAGGCTAGAGCATCTAGTCATTATTCCTGATGAAGGCTAGAGCATCTAGTCATTATTCCTGATGGAGGCTAGAGCATCTAGTCATTATTCCTGATGAAGGCTAGAGCATCTAGTCATTATTCCTGATGAAGGCCAGAGAATCTAGTCATTATTCCTGATGAAGGCTAGAGCATCTAGTCATTATTCCTGATGAAGGCTAGAGCATCTAATCATTATTCCTGATGAAGGCTAGAGCATCTAGAAGTCATTATTCCTGATGAAGGCTAGAGCATCTCATCATTATTGCTAGAGTATCTAGTCATTATTCCTGATGAAGGCTAGAGCATCTAACCATTATTCCTGATGAAGGCTAGAGAATCTAGTCATTAGTCCTGATGAAGGCCATCTAGTCATTATTCCTGATGAAGGGTAGAGCATCTAATCATTATTCCTGATGAAGGCTAGAGCATCTAGTCATTATTCCTGATGAAGGCTAGCCCATCTAGTCATTATTCCTAATGAAGGCTAGAGCATCTAATCATTATTCCTGATGAAGGCTAGAGCATCTAGTCATTATTCCTGATGAAGGCTAGAGCATCTAGTCATTATTCCTGATGAAGGCTAGAACATCTAGTCATTATTCCTGATGAAGGCCAGAGCATCTAGTCTTTAACCCTGATGAAGGCTAGAGCATCTAATCATTATTCCTGATGAAGGCTAGAGAATCTAGTCATTATTCCTGATGAAGGCAGAGCATCCAGTCATTATTCCTGATGAAGGCTAGAGCATCTAGTTATTATTCCTGATGAAGGCTAGAGCATCTAGTCATCATTCCTGATGAAGGCTAGAGCATCTACCTGATGAAGACTAGAGTAATCTAGTCATTATTACTGATGAAGGCCAGAGCATCTAGTCATTATTCCTGATGAAGGCCAGAGCATCTAGATTATTCCTGATGAAGGCTAGAGCATCTAGTCATTATTCCTGATGAAGGTTAGAGCATCTAGTCATTATTCCTGATGAAGGCTAGACATTATTCCTGATGAAGGCTAGAGCATCTAGTTATTATTCCTGATGAAGGCTAGAGCATCTAGTCATTATTCCTGATGAAGGCTAGAGTATCTAGTCATTATTACTGATGAAGGCCAGAGCATCTAGTTATTATTCCTGATGAAGGCCAGAGCATCTAGTCATTATTCCTGATGAAGGCTAGAGCATCTAGTCATTATTCCTGATGAAGGCTAGAGCATCTAGTCATTATTCCTGATGAAGGCTAGAGCATCTAGTCATTATTCCTGATGAAGGCTAGAGCATCTAGTCATTATTCCTGGTGAAGGCTAGAACATCTAGTCATTATTCCTGATGAAGGCTAGAGCATCTAGTCATTATTCCTGATGAAGGCTAGTAGTCGTGGTGAGAAGTATGTGGTTATTGAGGTCATTGTAACTAGTTCAGCTGCTACATATTAAAAACACTTGCAAACAATATTAACACTCATGGACGTGTGTGCGCAGGTTCAGGGCAACAATTGTTAACTTACCAATTCCACAAGTGTCATCCTGAGCGAAACTGGCAGATAAAGAAGCACACGAGATCACAAAAAGTAGCCACACACAGCAACAGTATCTTCCAGCTGTGGAGCCTACCATAGCTGCGCAGACAAGACATATAATATCTATTAACATTTTCATGCAATGCTAGGAGATGGCTCTATAATAAAGACTGAACTTACTGGCTCTTCCGCGCAAAATCCTCAGCAGACAACGATAAATCGCAGCTAGCTATATAGCAATTCACATTAGGAAAAAACTGACTAGCTAGTACTCGTGTGGTTAGATGCATGCATGGCACCTCAATAATAATGTTCAACACAACGGCTTCCTTAACTAATACCTAGCTAGAAGACTGCAGCTACTGAGTGATTACAGTAGCGTGTGGCTCGGTTTGCACAATGACTACGACAAAGCGAAAAGTGTTCAGCTACGTAATCCACACCCACTAGGAGGTTGCGGTCATGATATGATGTTTACATAAACGTCACGTCATAATTATGACTGCGTACACACTATATAATTATCAGCAAAGCAAATATGCAAATACATGACTTTCTCATCGGCTAAATGCTCTGGACTGCCTCAGGAATAGTGAATAAGTGTCTTAGAGCCGTCCGTCTCAGTATGAAAAGGTTTAGTCGGTAGAGCCAGTGGGTGTTGTAGGGGGGGGGGGGGGGGGGTTGGGTAGATCACCAGCCTCTGTTTTCCCATAGCAAGAATTTTAACAATACATCTTCTTCATGACATGAACACTATGAGCTACATTGCTCTTGCCCTAGACCTAGCTCAACTACTGCCCTGGACTTAACCCAACCCATTGCCCTAGGCCTAGCTCAACTACTGCCCTGGACTTAACTCAACCCATTGCGGTAGACCTAGCTCAACTACTGCCCTGGACTTAACCCAACCCATTGCCCTACGCCTAGCTCAACTACTGCCCTGGACTTAACCCAACCCATTGCCCTAGGCCTAGCCCAAGCACAGCCATGGACCCAACCATTGTCCTAGTCCAAGCTATGAACCTGCATGGCTGTAACTCTAATGAATGAATAGAATTGCTGATGACCTCTTGAGGAAGCAACCCTAAGCCTAGCAATAATACATGTAGTTCGAGTGTACAGTAGTAGTTAGCATGTGTTACTAGTAGAGAGATGTTGTTTG
Source organism: Cladorhizidae sp. MBARI D1340-BT2 (assembly GCA_028752905.1). NCBI lineage: Eukaryota > Metazoa > Porifera > Demospongiae > Poecilosclerida > Cladorhizidae > Cladorhizidae sp. MBARI D1340-BT2. The sequence continues at coordinate 55,124,287 of JAQNBH010000011.1, forward strand.
GTATATAACCAACTATTCAGGACCATCCAAGGAGTTATGATGGACTGCCTGCAGGGACGAGTCTGGGGCTAGTAGTGGACCACATGCATGGACTGGGTCTGGTGTAGTAGTGGACCACATGCATGGACCAGGTCTGGTCTAGTAGTGGACCACATGCATGGACCAGGTCTGGTCTAGTAGTGGACCACATGCATGGACCAGGTCTGGTCTAGTAGTGAACCACATATATATATTATACATCAGTATACTGAGGAGCCCTTCCAGTATGCTTACTCTATATATATATATATATACATCAGTACTGAGGAGCCCTTCCAGTATGCTTCCTCTATATATATATATATATATACATCAGTACTGAGGAGCCCTTCCAGTATGCTTCCTCTATATATATATATATATACATCAGTACTGAGGAGCCCTTCCAGTATGCTTCCTCTATATATATATATATACATCAGTACTGAGGAGCCCTTCCAGTGAGCTTCCTCTATATATATATATATATATACATCAGTACTGAGGAGCCCTTCCAGTATGCTTCCTCTATATATATATATATATATACATCAGTACTGAGGAGCCCTTCCAGTGAGCTTCCTCTATATATATATATATATACATCAGTACTGAGGAGCCCTTCCAGTATGCTCCCTCTATATATATATATATATACATCAGTACTGAGGAGCCCTTCCAGTGAGCTTCCTCTATATATATATATATATATATACATCAGTACTGAGGAGCCCTTCCAGTGAGCTTCCTCTCTCTCTCTATATATATATCAGTACTGAGGAGCCCTTCCAGTATGCTTCCTCTATATATATATATATATATACATCAGTACTGAGGAGCCCTTCCAGTGAGCTTCCTCTATATATATATATATATATACATCAGTACTGAGGAGCCCTTCCAGTGAGCTTCCTCTATATATATATATATATATATATACATCAGTACTGAGGAGCCCTTCCAGTGAGCTTCCTCTATATATATATATATATATATACATCAGTACTGAGGAGCCCTTCCAGTGAGCTTCCTCTATATATATATATATACATCAGTACTGAGGAGCCCTTCCAGTGAGCTTCCTCTATATATATATATATACATCAGTACTGAGGAGCCCTTCCAGTATGCTTCCTCTATATATATATATATATACATCAGTACTGAGGAGCCCTTCCAGTGAGCTTCCTCTATATATATATATATATATACATCAGTACTGAGGAGCCCTTCCAGTATGCTTCCTCTATATATATATATATATACATCAGTACTGAGGAGCCCTTCCAGTGAGCTTCCTCTATATATATATATATATACATCAGTACTGAGGAGCCCTTCCAGTGAGCTTCCTCTCTCTATATATATATATATACATCAGTATACTGAGGAGCCCTTCCAGTATGCTTCCTCTATATATATATATATATACATCAGTACTGAGGAGCAGTGAGCTTCCTCTATATATATATATATATACATCAGTACTGAAGAGCCCTTCCAGAATGCTCCCTCTATATATATATATATATACACATCAGTACTGAGGAGCCCTTCCAGTGAGCTTCCTCTATATATATATATATATATACATCAGTACTGAGGAGCCCTTCCAGTATGCTTCCTCTATATATATATATATGCATCAGTACTGAGGAGCCCTTCCAGTATGCTTCCTCTCTATATATATATATACATCAGTACTGAGGAGCCCTTCCAGTATGCTTCCTCTATATATATATATATATATACATCAGTACTGAGGAGCCCTTCCAGTATGCTTCCTCTCTATATATATATATACATCAGTACTGAGGAGCCCTTCCAGTGAGCTTCCTCTATATATATATATATATACATCAGTACTGAGGAGCCCTTCCAGTATGCTTCCTCTCTCTCTATATATATATATACATCAGGACTGAGGAGCCCTTCCAGTATGCTTCCTCTATATATATATATATATACATCAGTACTGAGGAGCCCTTCCAGTGAGCTTCCTCTATATATATATATATATATACATCAGTACTGAGGAGCCCTTCCAGTGAGCTTCCTCTATATATATATATATATATACATCAGTACTGAGGGCCCTTCCAGTATGCTTCCTCTATATATATATATATATATACATCAGTACTGAGGAGCCCTTCCAGTGCTTCCTCTATATATATATATATATACATCAGTACTGAGGAGCCCTTCCAGTGCTTCCTCTCTATATATATATATATCAGTACTGAGGAGCCCTTCCAGTATGCTTCCTCTATATATATATATATATATACATCAGTACTGAGGAGCCCTTCCAGTGAGCTTCCTCTATATATATATATATATACATCAGTACTGAGGAGCCCTTCCAGTGAGCTTCCTCTATATATATATATATACACATCAGTACTGAGGAGCCCTTCCAGTGCGCTCCCTCTATATATATATATATACACATCAGTACTGAGGAGCCCTTCCAGTATGCTTCCTCTATACATATATATATATACATCAGTACTGAGGAGCCCTTCCAGTGCTTCCTCTATATATATATATATATATACATCAGTACTGAGGAGCCCTTCCAGTATGCTCCCTCTATATATATATATATACACATCAGTACTGAGGAGCCCTTCCAGTATGCTTCCTCTATACATATATATATATACATCAGTACTGAGGAGCCCTTCCAGTATGCTTCCTCTATATATATATATATATACATCAGTACTGAGGAGCCCTTCCAGTGAGCTTCCTCTATATATATATATATATACATCAGTACTGAGGAGCCCTTCCAGTGAGCTTCCTCTATATATATATATATATATATATACATCAGTACTGAGGAGCCCTTCCAGTATGCTTCCTCTATATATATATATATATACATCAGTACTGAGGAGCTCTTCCAGTATGCTTCCTCTATATATATATATATACATCAGTACTGAGGAGCCCTTCCAGTATGCTTCCTCTATATATATATATATACATCAGTACTGAGGAGCCCTTCCAGTATGCTTCCTCTATATATATATATATACATCAGTACTGAGGAGCCCTTCCAGTATGCTTCCTCTATATATATATATATACATCAGTACTGAGGAGCCCTTCCAGTATGCTTCCTCTCTCTCTATATTATATACATCAGTACTGAGGAGCCCTTCCAGTATGCTTCCTCTATATATATATATATATATACATCAGTACTGAGGAGCCCTTCCAGTGCTTCCTCTCTCTATATATATATATACATCAGTACTGAGGAGCCCTTCCAGTGAGCTTCCTCTATATATATATATATACACATCAGTACTGAGGAGCCCTTCCAGTGCGCTCCCTCTATATATATATATATATACACATCAGTACTGAGGAGCCCTTCCAGTATGCTTCCTCTATACATATATATATATACATCAGTACTGAGGAGCCCTTCCAGTGCTTCCTCTATATATATATATATATATACATCAGTACTGAGGAGCCCTTCCAGTATGCTCCCTCTATATATATATATATACACATCAGTACTGAGGAGCCCTTCCAGTATGCTTCCTCTATACATATATATATATACATCAGTACTGAGGAGCCCTTCCAGTATGCTTCCTCTATATATATATATATATACATCAGTACTGAGGAGCCCTTCCAGTATGCTTCCTCTATATATATATATATATATACATCAGGACTGAGGAGCCCTTCCAGTATGCTTCCTCTATATATATATATATATACATCAGTACTGAGGAGCCCTTCCAGTGAGCTTCCTCTATATATATATATATATATACATCAGTACTGAGGAGCCCTTCCAGTATGCTTCCTCTATATATATATATATATACATCAGTACTGAGGAGCCTTTCCAGTGAGCTTCCTCTATATATATATATATATACATCAGTACTGAGGAGCCCTTCCAGTGAGCTTCCTCTATATATATATATATATATACATCAGTACTGAGGAGCCCTTCCAGTATGCTTCCTCTCTATATATATATATATACATCAGTACTGAGGAGCCCTTCCAGTATGCTTCCTCTATATATATATATATACATCAGTACTGAGGAGCCCTTCCAGTGTGCTTCCTCTATATATATATATATATACATCAGTACTGAGGAGCCCTTCCAGTATGCTTCCTCTATATATATATATATATACATCAGTACTGAGGAGCCCTTCCAGTATGCTTCCTCTCTATATATATATATACATCAGTACTGAGGAGCCCTTCCAGTATGCTTCCTCTCTCTCTCTATATATATATATATACATCAGTACTGAGGAGCCCTTCCAGTATGCTTCCTCTCTATATATATATATACATCGGTATACTGAGGAGCCCTTCCAGTATGCTTCCTCTCTCTCTCTATATATATATATACATCAGTACTGAGGAGCCCTTCCAGTATGCTTCCTCTATATATATATATATATACATCAGTACTGAGGAGCCCTTCCAGTATGCTTCCTCTATATATATATATATATATACATCAGTACTGAGGGCCCTTCCAGTATGCTTCCTCTATATATATATATATATACATCAGTACTGAGGAGCCCTTCCAGTGAGCTTCCTCTATATATATATATATATATACATCAGTACTGAGGAGCCCTTCCAGTATGCTTCCTCTATATATATATATATATACATCAGTACTGAGGAGCCCTTCCAGTATGCTTCCTCTATATATATATATATACATCAGTACTGAGGAGCCCTTCCAGTATGCTTCCTCTATATATATATATATACATCAGTACTGAGGAGCCCTTCCAGTATGCTTCCTCTATATATATATATATACATCAGTACTGAGGAGCCCTTCCAGTATGCTTCCTCTATATATATATATATACATCAGTACTGAGGAGCCCTTCCAGTATGCTTCCTCTCTATATATATATATACATCAGTACTGAGGAGCCCTTCCAGTGAGCTTCCTCTATATATATATATATATACATCAGTACTGAGGAGCCCTTCCAGTGAGCTTCCTCTATATATATATATATACACATCAGTACTGAGGAGCCCTTCCAGTGCGCTCCCTCTATATATATATATATACACATCAGTACTGAGGAGCCCTTCCAGTATGCTTCCTCTATACATATATATATATACATCAGTACTGAGGAGCCCTTCCAGTGCTTCCTCTATATATATATATATATATACATCAGTACTGAGGAGCCCTTCCAGTATGCTCCCTCTATATATATATATATACACATCAGTACTGAGGAGCCCTTCCAGTATGCTTCCTCTATACATATATATATATACATCAGTACTGAGGAGCCCTTCCAGTATGCTTCCTCTATATATATATATATATACATCAGTACTGAGGAGCCCTTCCAGTGAGCTTCCTCTATATATATATATATATACATCAGTACTGAGGAGCCCTTCCAGTGAGCTTCCTCTATATATATATATATATATACATCAGTACTGAGGAGCCCTTCCAGTATGCTTCCTCTCTATATATATATATATACATCAGTACTGAGGAGCCCTTCCAGTATGCTTCCTCTATATATATATATATACATCAGTACTGAGGAGCCCTTCCAGTGTGCTTCCTCTATATATATATATATACATCAGTACTGAGGAGCCCTTCCAGTATGCTTCCTCTCTCTATATATTATATACATCAGTACTGAGGAGCCCTTCCAGTGCTTCCTCTATATATATATATATATATACATCAGTACTGAGGAGCCCTTCCAGTGCTTCCTCTCTATATATATATATATACATCAGTACTGAGGAGCCCTTCCAGTATGCTTCCTCTATATATATATATATATATACATCAGTACTGAGGAGCCCTTCCAGTGAGCTTCCTCTATATATATATATATATACATCAGTACTGAGGAGCCCTTCCAGTGAGCTTCCTCTATATATATATATATACACATCAGTACTGAGGAGCCCTTCCAGTGCGCTCCCTCTATATATATATATATATACATCAGTACTGAGGAGCCCTTCCAGTGCTTCCTCTCTATATATATATATATACATCAGTACTGAGGAGCCCTTCCAGTATGCTTCCTCTATATATATATATATATATACATCAGTACTGAGGAGCCCTTCCAGTGAGCTTCCTCTATATATATATATATACACATCAGTACTGAGGAGCCCTTCCAGTATGCTTCCTCTATACATATATATATATACATCAGTACTGAGGAGCCCTTCCAGTATGCTTCCTCTATATATATATATATATACATCAGTACTGAGGAGCCCTTCCAGTGAGCTTCCTCTATATATATATATATATACATCAGTACTGAGGAGCCCTTCCAGTGAGCTTCCTCTATATATATATATATATATACATCAGTACTGAGGAGCCCTTCCAGTGTGCTTCCTCTATATATATATATATATATACATCAGTACTGAGGAGCCCTTCCAGTATGCTTCCTCTATATATATATATATATACATCAGTACTGAGGAGCCCTTCCAGTGAGCTTCCTCTATATATATATATATATACATCAGTACTGAGGAGCCCTTCCAGTGAGCTTCCTCTATATATATATATATATACATCAGTACTGAGGAGCCCTTCCAGTATGCTTCCTCTATATATATATATATATATACATCAGTACTGAGGAGCCCTTCCAGTGAGCTTCCTCTATATATATATATATATACATCAGTACTGAGGAGCCCTTCCAGTATGCTCCCTCTATATATATATATATATACATCAGTACTGAGGAGCCCTTCCAGTGAGCTTCCTCTATATATATATATATATACATCAGTACTGAGGAGCCCTTCCAGTGAGCTTCCTCTATATATATATATATATACATCAGTACTGAGGAGCCCTTCCAGTATGCTTCCTCTATATATATATATATATATACATCAGTACTGAGGAGCCCTTCCAGTGAGCTTCCTCTATATATATATATATATACATCAGTACTGAGGAGCCCTTCCAGTATGCTTCCTCTATATATATATATATATATACATCAGTACTGAGGAGCCCTTCCAGTATGCTTCCTCTATATATATATATATATACATCAGTACTGAGGAGCCCTTCCAGTATGCTTCCTCTATATATATATATATACATCAGTACTGAGGAGCCCTTCCAGTATGCTTCCTCTCTCTCTCTCTATATATATATACATCAGTACTGAGGAGCCCTTCCAGTATGCTTCCTCTATATATATATATATATACATCAGTACTGAGGAGCCCTTCCAGTATGCTTCCTCTATATATATATATATACATCAGTACTGAGGAGCCCTTCCAGTATGCTTCCTCTCTCTCTCTCTCTATATATATATACATCAGTACTGAGGAGCCCTTCCAGTATGCTTCCTCTCTATATATATATATACATCAGTATACTGAGGAGCCCTTCCAGTATGCTTCCTCTCTCTCTCTATATATATATACATCAGTACTGAGGAGCCCTTCCAGTGGCAGGTAGTGAACCAGAGGAGCACTGCTTAATGTACTTCATGTCCAGGATTGTATTGTACGGGTGCTTGTCTCTCTCTTAGCATAGTTTGATCAAGTGGATCTACTTGAGGTCTATTTTAGATGGCAGACTTTCTTGTTTCTTCACAATTAATCATGCAATTAATCATGTCATGCAATAAAGGGAATTACTGTGGGACTTTGAACAAGAACACTCTAGTGCCTTGCATCGGTGGCACTAGCTGGCACACCAGGAAGACAAGCTCCAGGCAGGCTACTTCCACCTGAACCTAGTGCCTTGCATCGGTGGTACTAGCTGGCACACCAGCAAGACAATCTCCAAGCTAGTGCCTTGCATCGGTGGTACTAGCTGGCACACCAGGAAGACAAGCTCCAGGCAGGCTACTTCCACCTGACCCTAGTGCCTTGCATCGGTGGCACTAGCTGGCACACCAGGAAGACAAGCTCCAGGCAGGCTACTCCCACCTGACTCTAGTGCCCTGCAAATTAAAACAAAAACAACAACAACAACATGTCTTTGGATAACATGACTCCATGCAGGTAAATTTATCATGCTAATGAATATAATTAATTTAGGGACCTGAATCTGGCTGGGTTGTATATATATGTATATATATATATATTAATGATGATATGTAATAGTGAGGGTGTCCATGAATGGTTGCTAAGTGTAGTAGAATAATATTATATACAGCAGTTCAGTGTTTAGTAGGATGCTTTCCTCTCCCGATGATCTTGGCCTGCCCAGCCTTTTCTCCCCGCAAATGCACACCTAACACAACAATAATAACAACAAAACAATGTCACTATATGTGTTCACATGTAATACATTAATATTACATGTGTGTTTACATATAGACACATTAGTAGTGTGTGCATTATAATGTGTATATGTGCATATATACAGCTCAATATGCTAGCAAGTAGTGTGTATATTATAATGTGTATATGTGCATATATACAGCTCAATATGCTAGCAAGTAGTGTGTGTATTATAATGTGTATATGTGCATATATACAGCTCAATATGCTAGCAAGTAGTGTGTATATTATAATGTGTATATGTGCATATATACAGCTCAATATGCTAGCAAGTAGTGTGTATATTATAATGTGTATATGTGCATATATACAGCTCAATATGCTAGCAAGTAGTGTGTATATTATAATGTGTATATGTGCATATATACAGCTCAATATGCTAACAAGTAGTGTGTGTATTATAATGTGTATATGTGCATATAGACAGCTCAATATGCTAGCAAGTAGTGTGCATATTATAATGTGTATATGTGCATATATACAGCTCAATATGCTAGCAAGTAGTGTGTATATTATAATGTGTATATGTGCATATAGACAGCTCAATATGCTAGCAAGTAGTGTGTATTATAATGTGTATATGTGCATATAGACAGCTCAATATGCTAGCAAGTAGTGTGTATATTATAATGTGTATATGTGCATATATACAGCTCAATATGCTAGCAAGATGGCCAACTAAGTTTTATAAGATACAAGCTCTGACAGAGAGTAGATAGTTCCACCAACTCTGACTGGCAATAAAGGTTACCACGAGCTCTGACAAAGAGAAGGTCCCACAAGTTCTGACAGAGAGTTCCACAACCTCTGACAGAGAGTTCCACAATCTCTGAAGGGAGTTCCACAGGCTCTGACAGAGAGTTCCACAAGCTCTAGAGAGTTCCACAGGCTCTGACAGAGAGTTCCACAGGCTCTGACAGAGAGTTCCACAGGCTCTGACTGAGAGTTCCACAGGCTCTGACAGAGAGTTCCACAGGCTCTGACAGAGAGTTCCACAGGCTCTGACAGAGAGTTCCACAGGCTCTGACAGAGAGTTCCACAGGCTCTGACAGAGAGTTCCACAGGCTCTGACAGAGAGTTCCACAGGCTCTGACAGAGAGTTCCACAGGCTCTGACAGAGAGTTCCACAGGCTCTGACAGAGAGTTCCACAGGCTCTGACTGAGAGTTCCACAGGCTCTGACAGAGAGTTCCACAGGCTCTGACAGAGAGTTCCACAGGCTCTGACAGAGAGTTCCACAGGCTCTGACAGAGAGTTCCACAGCAGAGAGTTCGACAAGCTCTGACAGAGAGTTCCACAGGCTCTGACAGAGAGTTCCACAGCAGAGAGTTCGACAGGCTCTGACAGAGTACAGGATTCTACAAGCTCTTAACAGAGAGGACCATAAGAGTCATACAGAGAAATGGCACTCTAAAGCTTCACCGTCTAGGGAAAGGAAAGCTGAAGACAGTGAGCTTTAAAAACAGTAAAGATCCACTGTCATATGCTGCCTGAAGAAGATTAGAGCATTCTTCAGTCATATTTGGGGTAGGAATCACTAGCGTAGATGTTGCGAGTTATGAACTAAAACACGATCGGTGATGCTCTCTGTGTGTGGATGTGTGTGTGTCAATGTTCATGCACACTTGAAACTCACTGGCTTCTTGCACAGACATAGCTACACTGGTCTCAGTCCTCTGACAAGCATTCTCAAGGCTACAACATAACTTTGTTTGGAGTGTTGTCGTTGTTAATTCCTTTCCATTTCCAAGTGTGTTGGTCATGTACACCTACAGAACTCCAAGAGACTGTCTTCTTGCCAGGCAACTAGACAGGCACTGCACACCAGGAGAATGTCTTCTTGCCAGGCAACTAGACGGGCACTGCACACCAGGAGACTGTCTTCTTGCCAGACAACTAGACAGGCACTGCACACCAGGAGACTGTCTTCTTGTCAGGCAACTAGACAGGCACTGCACACCAGGAGACTGTCTTCTTGCCAGGCAACTAGACAGGCACTGCACACCAGGAGACTGTCTTCTTGCCAGGCAACTAGACAGGCACTGCACACCAGGAGAATGTCTTCTTGCCAGGCAACTAGACGGGCACTGCACACCAGGAGACTGTCTTCTTGCCAGGCAACTAGACAGGCACTGCACACCAGGAGACTGTCTTCTTGCCAGGCAACTAGACAGGCACTGCACACCAGGAGACTGTCTTCTTGTCAGGCAACTAGACAGGCACTGCACACCAGGAGACTGTCTTCTTGCCAGGCAACTAGACAGGCACTGCACACCAGGAGACTGTCTTCTTGCCAGGCAACTAGACAGGCACTGCACACCAGGAGACTGTCTTCTTGCTAGGCAACTAGACAGGCACTGCACACCAGGAGACTGTCTTCTTGCTAGGCAACTAGACAGACACAATACATGATGATGTCGCTTCTCACAGTGGCTTCCCTATGAGTGTATTCATGATATTGTTAGGGCATGCAATGAATCATAACGACCCTTAGACAAACAACTGAGGGAGTTTTGCAATCTTAGCAACGGTTAAATAGTGAAAAACTGTCTGAAATCGCTCAATCTTGTCGAAGCTCTGCATGAAAATTGTCTTAGAATATGTTGTGAGAGGATTGCCCACAGCTAGGCACTGCACAGATGATGACATCATTGTTGTTTTGATGTAGTCATGTGGAGACAGCTTACAGGACAGGGGATTGGGATGGGGGGGGGGGGGGGGGGGGGGGTGGCACCACTACTGTAGGGTGTTGGGTGACCTCCATGAGCCAGAGCCAATGACACCAGACATATGACAGTTGTTACACACACACACACACACACACATGCACACATGCATACACACACACATGCACACATGCATGCACACACACACACACGCATACGTTTTTATTTGGAGACAAATGACTATAAATGACTATATGATTGACTCATCAAAAAGGGGAAGGAAACAAGACCGCACCCATGTGGACCATGACCAGTTAGGTGACCCTTTACCATATACACCAATCACAGTATTGCTGCACATGATTGTAAAGGAATGTCCAACTGGTTGTGGCCACATGTTGCAGTCCTGTTGCCTCTGGTTGTGGCCACATGTTGCAGTCCTGTTGCCTCTGGTTGTGGCCACATGGTGCAGCCCTGTTGCCTCTGGTTGTGGCCACATGGTGCAGCCCTGTTGCCTCTGGTTGTGGCCACATGGTGCAGCCCTGTTGCCTCTGGTTGTGGCCACATGGTGCAGTCCTGTTGCCTCTGGTTGTGGCCACATGGTGCAGCCCTGTTGCCTCTGGTTGTGGCCACATGGTGCAGCTCTGTTGCCTCTGGTTGTGGCCACATGGTGCAGCTCTGTTGCCTCTGGTTGTGGCCACATGTTGCAGTCCTGTTGCCTCTGGTTGTGGCCACATGTTGCAGTCCTGTTGCCTCTGGTTGTGGCCACATGGTGCAGCCCTGTTGCCTCTGGTTGTGGCCTCATGGTGCAGCCTTGTTGCCTCTGGTTGTGGCCACATGGTGCAGCCCTGTTGCCTCTGGTTGTGGCCACATGGTGCAGTCCTGTTGCCTCTGGTTGTGGCCACATGTTGCAGTCCTGTTGCCTCTGGTTGTGGCCACATGGTGCAGTCCTGTTGCCTCTGGTTGTGGCCACATGTTGCAGTCCTGTTGCCTCTGGCTGTGGCCACATGGTGCAGCTCTGTTGCCTCTGGTTGTGGCCACATGGTGCAGTCCTGTTGCCTCTGGTTGTGGCCACATGGTGCAGCTCTGTTGCCTCTGGTTGTGGCCACATGGTGCAGCTCTGTTGCCTCTGGTTGTGGCCACATGTTGCAGCTCTGTTGCCTCTGGTTGTGGCCACATGTTGCAGTCCTGTTGCCTCTGGTTGTGGCCACATGGTGCAGTCCTGTTGCCTCTGGTTGTGGCCACATGTTGCAGTCCTGTTGCCTCTGGCTGTGGCCACATGGTGCAGCTCTGTTGCCTCTGGTTGTGGCCACATGGTGCAGTCCTGTTGCCTCTGGTTGTGGCCACATGGTGCAGCTCTGTTGCCTCTGGTTGTGGCCACATGGTGCAGCTCTGTTGCCTCTGGTTGTGGCCACATGTTGCAGCTCTGTTGCCTCTGGTTGTGGCCACATGTTTCCTGTTGCCTCTGGTTGTGGCCACATGGTGCAGTCCTGTTGCCTCTGGTTGTGGCCACATGTTGCAGTCCTGTTGCCTCTGGTTGTGGCCACATGGTGCAGTCCTGTTGCCTCTGGCTGTGGCCACATGTTGCAGTCCTGTTGCCTCTGGTTGTGGCCACATGGTGCAGCTCTGTTGCCTCTGGTTGTGGCCACATGGTGCAGCTCTGTTGCCTCTGGTTGTGGCCACATGTTGCAGTCCTGTTGCCTCTGGTTGTGGCCACATGTTGCAGTCCTGTTGCCTCTGGTTGTGGCCACATGTTGCAGTCCTGTTGCCTCTGGTTGTGGCCACATGGTGCAGCTCTGTTGCCTCTGGTTGTGGCCACATGGTGCAGCTCTGTTGCCTCTGGTTGTGGCCACATGGTGCAGTCCTGTTGCCTCTGGTTGTGGCCACATGGTGCAGCTCTGTTGCCTCTGGTTGTGGCCACATGGTGCAGTCCTGTTGCCTCTGGTTGTGGCCACATGTTGCAGTCCTGTTGCCTCTGGTTGTGGCCACATGGTGCAGTCCTGTTGCCTCTGGCTGTGGCCACATGTTGCAGTCCTGTTGCCTCTGGTTGTGGCCACATGGTGCAGCTCTGTTGCCTCTGGTTGTGGCCACATGGTGCAGCTCTGTTGCCTCTGGTTGTGGCCACATGTTGCAGTCCTGTTGCCTCTGGTTGTGGCCACATGTTGCAGTCCTGTTGCCTCTGGTTGTGGCCACATGTTGCAGTCCTGTTGCCTCTGGTTGTGGCCACATGGTGCAGCTCTGTTGCCTCTGGTTGTGGCCACATGGTGCAGCTCTGTTGCCTCTGGTTGTGGCCACATGGTGCAGTCCTGTTGCCTCTGGTTGTGGCCACATGGTGCAGCTCTGTTGCCTCTGGTTGTGGCCACATGGTGCAGTCCTGTTGCCTCTGGCTGTGGTGCAATAAGTAATTTGCTAAAAACTTCTTCTTGCCTCAAACTGTTTATTGTTGTTGTTATTGTGTACTACACACATCAGCACGTGCCATGTGTACCACACACATCAGCACGTGCCATGTGTACCACACACATCAGCACGTGCCATGTCTTGTTGCTATTGTTGGCTGTACCCATACATGTATTATAGTGGAGTGGGGGAGGACTATAGCAACTCAGAGCTTCAGGTCTCCAGGTTTTTACACACTTTATCAAGCTTGTTTATTGTTGGTTTACACTACACAAATCACTAAGGAAGAGAGAGAGCTTTTGAAGAGAGTGTTCTGGCACTAAAATATCTCTGTATGAAGAGACCTATTGCATGCAAGTAATGTGCAGGGAGGAAGCGAGAGAGAGAGCTCTTGAAAATGAATTTCAAGTTATTTTCACACTTCACAGCATATCCTTATGAAGCATTCAAGGCAGCCTGTCCTTATGAAACATTCAAGGCAGCCTGTCCTTATGAAACGTTCAAGGCAGCCTGTCCTTATGAAACATTCAAGGCAGCCTGTCCTTATGAAACATTCAAGGCAGCCTGTCCTTATGAAGCATTCAAGGCAGCCTGTCCTTATGAAGCATTCAAGGCAGCCTGTCCTTATGAAGCATTCAAGGCAGCCTGTCCTTATGAAACATTCAAGGCAGCCTGTCCTTATGAAACATTCAAGGCAGCCTGTCCTTATGAAACATTCAAGGCAGCCTGTCCTTATGAAACATTCAAGGCAGCCTGTCCTTATGAAGCATTCAAGGCAGCCTGTCCTTATGAAGCATTCAAGGCAGCCTGTCCTTATGAAACATTCAAGGCAGCCTGTCCTTATGAAACATTCAAGGCAGCCTGTCCTTATGAAACATTCAAGGCAGCCTGTCCTTATGAAACATTCAAGGCAGCCTGTCCTTATGAAACATTCAAGGCAGCCTGTCCTTATGAAGCATTCAAGGCAGCCTGTCCTTATGAAGCATTCAAGGCAGCCTGTCCTTATGAAACATTCAAGGCAGCCTGTCCTTATGAAGCATTCAAGGCAGCCTGTCCTTATGAAACATTCAAGGCAACCTGTCCTTATGAAACATTCAAGGCAGCCTATCCTTATGAAACATTCAAGGCAGCCTGTCCTTATGAAACATTCAAGGCAGCCTGTCCTTATGAAACATTCAAGGCAGCCTGTCCTTATGAAACATTCAAGGCAGCCTGTCCTTATGAAACATTCAAGGCAGCCTGTCCTTATGAAACATTCAAGGCAGCCTGTCCTTATGAAACATTCAAGGCAGCCTGTCCTTATGAAACATTCAAGGCAGCCTGTCCTTATGAAACATTCAAGGCAGCCTGTCCTTATGAAACATTCAAGGCAGCCTGTCCTTATGAAACATTCAAGGCAGCCTGTCCTTATGAAACATTCAAGGCAGCCTGTCCTTATGAAACATTCAAGGCAGCCTGTCCTTATGAAACATTCAAGGCAGCCTGTCCTTATGAAACATTCAAGGCAGCCTGTCCTTATGAAGCATTCAAGGCAGCCTGTCCTTATGAAGCATTCAAGGCAGCCTGTCCTTATGAAGCATTCAAGGCAGCCTGTCCTTATGAAACATTGAAGGCAGCCTGTCCTTATGAAACATTCAAGGCAGCCTGTCCTTATGAAACATTCAAGGCAGCCTGTCCTTATGAAACATTCAAGGCAGCCTGTCCTTATGAAGCATTCAAGGCAGCCTGTCCTTGTGAAGCAATCAAGGCAGCCTGTCCTTATGAAGCATTCAAGGCAGCCTGTCCTTATGAAGCATTCAAGGCAGCCTGTCCTTATGAAACATTCAAGGCAGCCTGTCCTTGTGTAGGCAGCAAATAAGAAGCCGAGTTAATTTTAGCTGAGATCTGAGCTTTGGTGTTTTGTGGATTGGAGGGGTATTGTTCTATTTTAGATGTCGGCCATTATCAAAAGTGTGCCAAACCAAATGTTGTACTTGCTGATAGGTATGTAGCTAACACACACAGTGTCAGTCCCGAAAGATGAACTATGTACTAGTCAGCAAGAAATGCCTGCAATTGTTGGGAGATGGGCTGGATGGAGATCAGGTATGCCTGTGGGCAAGATTTGCTGGTATAGGAATCTCTTTGCTAAGGGAGAGCTACCAGTCAAGTAATTTACTTGAATAAATCAAACCGCAAGCGAGTGAAGGTGGAGGATGAGTGAGTGAAGGGGAGGGTGAGTGAGTGAAGGGGAGGGTGAGTGAGTGAAGGGGAGGGTGAGTGAGTGAAGGGGAGGGTGAGTGAGTGAAGGGGAGGGTGAGTGAGTGAAGGGGAGGGTGAGTGAGTGAGTGAAGGGGAGGGTGAGTGAGTGAAGGGGAGGGTGAGTGAGTGAAGGGGAGGGTGAGTGAGTGAAGGGGAGGGTGAGTGAGTGAAGGGGAGGGTGAGTGAGTGAGTGAAGGGGAGGATGAGTGAGTGAAGGGGAGGGTGAGTGAGTGAAGGGGAGGGTGAGTGAGTGAAGGGGAGGGTGAGTGAGTGAAGGGGAGGGTGAGTGAGTGAAGGGGAGGGTGAGTGAGTGAAGGGGAGGGTGAGTGAGTGAAGGGGAGGGTGAGTGAGTGAAGGGGAGGGTGAGTGAGTGAAGGGGAGGGTGAGTGAGTGAAGGGGAGGGTGAGTGAGTGAAGGGGAGGGGGAGGGAGTGAAGGGGAGGGTGAGTGAGTGACCTTGGTCAGTTTGTAGAGAGCTTGTGATAACCTGATAGTTGCCCATCCCTACATTTCTCGGGCCAATCATTAGCTAGTGATGACATATACAACAACAAGAACTGTTTGATGTCTCGAGCCTCCACACACATCTGAGACCTCTGTACTTTAAGCACATGTTCACCCTTTACCAGCCGTAAGACGCCAGTAAAGAATAGGGCTGTGCTAATTAAGCCAGTCCTGTGAAGAACCAGGTGTTAATGAACACACAACCAACTCTGATGAGAACCTCAGGAATGTCAGAAAACATTCAAACAAGTTTGTGCCTGCACTGCAGCCAAAACCACAGGAGGCCAGCCTGCATGAAGGCCAAGGGCATGTCATCACTTCATGGAACTCCCAAAACCACAGGAGGCCAGCCTGCATGAGGACCTTCAAAGGGCATGTCATCACTTCATGGCACTCCAAAAACCACAGGAGGCCAGCCTGCCTTCAAAGGGGACCATACCATATTTTTACAAAACTGTGGTTACGACTTTGGAGCTCCATAAATTCTGCACACTTCCCTCTATGAACTTGATATTTATCTCAAAAGATGGATCTCTCTGTGTGCTCTCTTTTGATACCGCATAGGACAACCACACTCATTCAAGGTACAGGCAGTCAAAAATGGGGGCCTCAAACCTGCATGCAGTTCTAGCTCCAAATTGGAAAATGCAAACAGTTGAAATTAGTACCAGTGGGGAAGCTCATCTCTACACAATGAGCGTTATCATTAGGCGCTAAAAGGTAAGAAGTGGTCAAGCATGCACAGGATTTTCAACCAGCACATGACCATGACCACGTCGTACTCACTAACACTCCTTGTATAGAGGACAGCTTCCTCTAGCCACTGGTACTAATTTACTGTCTTACACTTTCCAATTAGGAGGAGCTAGAACTAGCTGGGCAGGCTGGTTTTGAAGGACCCAACTTTGACTGCCTGTACCTTGTGTATGGTTGTCTTATGCAACACTTTTTAGTATCAAAAGAGAGCACATAGAGAGATCTATCTTTTGAGCTATACATCAAGTTCCTAGAGTAAAGTGTGCAGAATTTATGGAGCTCCAAAGTCGTAACACCAGTTTTTTAACACTTTGTAAAAATTTGGTATCGATCCCCCTGTTCACGCAAGGAACCACAGGAGGCAGTGCATGGAGACCTTCACACAAGGAGAAAGGACCCTTGCTGGACTCGAAGCTGCGAAAAAGCAAGGAAGAAATGGAGGGAGGCCAAGATCCCTTGAACCACAGGAGGCCAGTGCATGGAGACCTTCACACAAGGAACCAGGGAGGCCAGCCTGGAGACCTTCACACAAGGAACCACAGGAGTCAGTGCATGTCTCTTCGTGAAGTCCTGCATGCAGACGATGTCTCTTCGTGAAGTCCTGCATGCAGACGATGTCTCTTCGTGAAGTCCTGCATGCAGACGATGTCTCTTCGTGAAGTCATGCATGCAGACGATGTCTCTTCGTGAAGTCCTGCATGCAGACGATGTCTCTTCGTGAAGTCCTGCATGCAGACGATGTCTCTTCGTGAAGTCCTGCATGCAGACGATGTCTCTTCATGAAGTCCTGCATGCAGACGATGTCTCTTCATGAAGTCCTGCATGCAGACGATGCCTCTTCATGAAGTCCTGCATGCGTGAAGTCCTGCATCATGCAGACGATGTCTCTTCGTGAAGTCCTGCATGCAGACGATGTCTCTTCGTGAAGTCCTGCATGCAGACGATGTCTCTTCGTGAAGTCCTGCATGCAGACGATGTCTCTTCGTGAAGTCCTGCATGCAGACGATGTCTCTTCGTGAAGTCCTGCATGCAGATGATGTCTCTTCGTGAAGTCCTGCATGCAGACGATGCCTCTTCGTGAAGTCCTGCATGCAGACGATGCCTCTTCATGAAATCCTGCATGCAGACGATGCCTCTTCGTGAAGTCCTGCATGCACATGATGTCTCTTCGTGAAGTCCTGCATGCACATGATGTCTCTTCGTGAAGTCCTGCATGCAGACGATGTCTCTTCGTGAAGTCCTGCATGCAGACGATGTCTCTTCGTGAAGTCCTGCATGCAGACGATGTCTCTTCATGAAGTCCTGCATGCAGACGATGTCTCTTCATGAAGTCCTGCATGCAGACAATGTCTCTTCATGAAGTCCTGCATGCAGATGATGTCTCCAGCAATATTCTGTTTTAGCACATAGTAGACCACCACATTTGGTTTTGCAAGCAGTTCAGTGGCACACAGTCAGAACTCGAGATCCCTAGGGCTAGTTTATGTTAAAGACCAGGCAGGGCCTACGCTTAGTACCTATAACCACTGCAGGCTACAAGCTGCAGTGGTTGAGGGGGCTCTTGGCTACAAGCTGCAGTGGTTGAGGGTCCTTGGCTACAAGCTGGAGTGGTTGTGGGGGCTCTAGGCTACAAGCTGCAGTGGTTGAGGGGGTCCTTGGCTACAAGCTGCAGTGGTTGAGGGGGCTCTAGGCTACAAGCTGCAGTGGTTGAGGGGGCTCTAGGCTACAAGCTGCAGTGGTTGAGGGGGCTCTAGGCTACAAGCTGCAGTGACTATCACTTACCTACTGCCCTCTCTATCTTAGCAATGACTTGCTGGTTGGGAACAGCCTTGCCAGATTCATAGTCAATGACCACGCCCACTTTCTCATTAATCCTCTGCAGAAATACAACAAAATACAAGCATTATTATTACATCATCAATACATCATCATCAAACTGTGCCTAGTTAAAGAGGTGTGATTCAGAGTGTACCTCACTTTGGCTGCAATCAACATTGGGAAATACAGTACTGGACTAACATCAGGACTCAGAGCTGCTGCTGAGCTTGACTAACATCAGGACTCAGAGCTGCTGCTGAGCTTGACTAACATCAGGACTCAGAGCTGCTGCTGAGCTTGACTAACATCAGGACTCAGAGCTGCTGCTGAGCTTGACTAACATCAGGACTCAGAGCTGCTGCTGAGCTTGACTAACATCAGGACTCAGAGCTGCTGCTGAGCTTGACTAACATCAGGACTCAGAGCTGCTGCTGAGCTTGACTAACATCAGGACTCAGAGCTGCTGCTGAGCTTGACTAACATCAGGACTCAGAGCTGCTGCTGAGCTTGACTAACATCAGGACTCAGAGCTGCTGCTGAGCTTGACTAACATCAGGACTCAGAGCTGCTGCTGAGCTTGACTAACATCAGGACTCAGAGCTGCTGCTGAGCTTGACTAACATCAGGACTCAGAGCTGCTGCTGAGCTTGACTAACATCAGAACTCAGAGCTGCTGCTTAGCTTGACTAACATCAGGACTCAGAGCTGCTGCTGAGCTTGACTAACATCAGGACTCAGAGCTGCTGCTGAGCTTGACTAACATCAGGACATCAGAACTCAGAGCTGCTGCTGAGCTTGACTAACATCAGGACTCAGAGCTGCTGCTGAGCTTGACTAACATCAGGACTCAGAGCTGCTGCTGAGCTTGACTAACATCAGGACTCAGAGCTGCTGCTGAGCTTGACTAACATCAGGACTCAGAGCTGCTGCTGAGCTTGACTAACATCAGGACTCAGAGCTGCTGCTGAGCTTGACTAACATCAGGACTCAGAGCTGCTGATGAGCTTGACTAACATCAGGACTCAGAGCTGCTGCTGAGCTTGACTAACATCAGGACTCAGAGCTGCTGCTGAGGGGGAAGTCAGTCAACTGCCTGTCATGTGATCAGCTTCCTGTCACGACGATGATGTAATCAGAAGCACTGCAGTGAGCAAGGCTTCCACCTGTGGCAGAGCTGTCTGGTGTATTTGCTTGCCCTCACTACTGCACCAGAGACTGCTCTAACTCAGGCAGCTGGCTGGAGGAAGGCAAGGATGCTGTGAGACTTGCATTACCGAGCACTCTCCCGCTACTCTTGAGAGGCTGAAACACCCTCCCACACCATGATTGTTCCTTCATCCCCGACCCTGAGGCTGAGCGTCATTTCTTTCCCAAATGCTCTGCTAGTGGTCCTGATGGCGTACAACCCCAACTGCCTGCAGCCAATGAAGGGGGTGCTATACTCCTGAGGGCTCTCACCTCACTAGTGTAGTGCTATACTCCTGAGGGCTCTCACCTCACTAGTAGTGCTATACTCCTGAGGGCCCTCACCTCACTAGTGGTGCTATACTCCTGAGGGCTCTCACCTCACTAGTGGTGCTATACACCTGAGGGCTCTCACCTCACTAGGGGTACTATACTCCTGAGGGCTCTCACCTCGCTATACTCCTGAGGGCCCTCACCTCACTAGTGGTGCTATACTCCTGAGAGTAGTGCTATACTCCTGAGGGCTCTCACCTCACTAGTAGTGCTATACTCCTGAGGGCTCTCACCTCACTAGTAGTGCTATACTCCTGAGGGCTCTCACCTCACTAGTGGTGCTATACTCCTGAGGGCTCTCACCTCACTAGTAGTGCTATACTCCTGAGGGCTCTCACCTCACTAGTAGTGCTATACTCCTGAGGGCTCTCACCTCACTAGTAGTGCTATACTCCTGAGGGCTCTCACCTCACTAGTAGTGCTATACTCCTGAGGGCTCTCACCTCACTAGTAGTGCTATACTCCTGAGGGCTCTCACCTCACTAGTAGTGCTATACTCCTGAGGGCTCTCACCTCACTAGTAGTGCTATACTCCTGAGGGCTCTCACCTTACTAGTACTAGTAGTGCTATACTCCTGAGGGCTCTCACCTCACTAGTAGTGCTATACTCCTGAGGGCTCTCACCTCACTAGTGGTGCTATACTCCTGAGGGCTCTCACCTCACTAGTGGTGCTATACTCCTGAGGGCTCTCACCTCACTAGTGGTGCTATACTCCTGAGGGCTCTCACCTCACTAGTAGTGCTATACTCCTGAGGGCGCTCACCTCACTAGTAGTGCTATGCTCCTGAGGGCTCTCACCTCACTAGTAGTGCTATACTCCTGAGGGCTCTTACCTCACTAGGGGTGCTATACTCCTGAGGGCTCTCACCTCACTAGTGCTATACTCCTGAGGGCTCTCACCTCACTAGTGGTGCTATACTCCTGAGGGCTCTCACCTCACTAGTAGTGCTATACTCCTGAGGGCTCTCACCTCACTAGTGGTGCTATACTCCTGAGGGCTCTCACCTCACTAGTGGTGCTATACTCCTGAGGGCTCTCACCTCACTAGGGGTGCTATACTCCTGAGGGCTCTCACCTCACTAGTAGTGCTATACTCCTGAGGGCTCTCACCTCACTAGTGGTGCTATACTCCTGAGGGCTCTCACCTCACTAGTGCTATACTCCTGAAGGCTCTCACCTCACTAGTGGTGCTATACTCCTGAGGGCTCTCACCTCACTAGTAGTGCTATACTCCTGAGGGCTCTCACCTCACTAGTAGTGCTATACTCCTGAGGGCTCTCACCTCACTAGTAGTGCTATACTCCTGAGGGCTCTCACCTCACTAGTGGTGCTATACTCCTGAGGGCTCTCACCTCACTAGTAGTGCTATACACCTGAGGGCCCTCACCTCACTAGTGGTGCTATACTCCTGAGGGCCCTCACCTCACTAGTAGTGCTATACTCCTGATGGCCCTCACCTCACTAGTGGTGCTATACTCCTGAGGGCTCTCACCTCACTAGTAGTGCTATACTCCTGAGGGCTCTCACCTCACTAGTGGTGCTATACTCCTGAGGGCTCTCACCTCACTAGTAGTGCTATACTCCTGAGGGCTCTCACCTCACTAGTAGTGCTATACTCCTGAGGGCTCTCACCTCACTAGTAGTGCTATACTCCTGAGGGCCCTCACCTCACTAGTAGTGCTATACTCCTGAGGGCCCTCACCTCACTAGTGGTGCTATACTCCTGAGGGCTCTCACCTCACTAGTAGTGCTATACTCCTGAGGGCTCTCACCTCACTATGGGTGCTATACTCCTGAGGGCTCTCACCTCACTAGTGGTGCTATACTCCTGAGGGCTCTCACCTCACTAGGGGTGCTATACTCCTGAGGGCTCTCACCTCACTAGTAGTGCTATACTCCTGAGGGCTCTCACCTCACTAGTGGTGCTATACTCCTGAGGGCTCTCACCTCACTGGTAGTGCTATACTCCTGAGGGCTCTCACCTCACTAGTAGTGCTATACTCCTGAGGGCTCTCACCTCACTAGTGGTGCTATACTCCTGAGGGCTCTCACCTCACTAGTAGTGCTATACTCCTGAGGGCTCTCACCTCACTAGTGGTGCTATACTCCTGAGGGCTCTCACCTCACTAGTAGTGCTATACTCCTGAGGGCTCTCACCTCACTAGTAGTGCTATACTCCTGAGGGCCCTCACCTCACTAGTAGTGCTATACTCCTGAGGGCTCTCACCTCACTAGTGGTGCTATACTCCTGAGGGCTCTCACCTCACTAGTAGTGCTATACTCCTGAGGGCTCTCACCTCACTAGTAGTGCTATACTCCTGAGGGCTCTCACCTCACTAGTAGTGCTATACTCCTGAGGGCTCTCACCTCACTAGTAGTGCTATACTCCTGAGGGCTCTCACCTCACTAGTAGTGCTATACTCCTGAGGGCTCTCACCTCACTAGTAGTGCTATACTCCTGAGGGCTCTCACCTTACTAGTACTAGTAGTGCTATACTCCTGAGGGCTCTCACCTCACTAGTAGTGCTATACTCCTGAGGGCTCTCACCTCACTAGTGGTGCTATACTCCTGAGGGCTCTCACCTCACTAGTGGTGCTATACTCCTGAGGGCTCTCACCTCACTAGTGGTGCTATACTCCTGAGGGCTCTCACCTCACTAGTAGTGCTATACTCCTGAGGGCGCTCACCTCACTAGTAGTGCTATGCTCCTGAGGGCTCTCACCTCACTAGTAGTGCTATACTCCTGAGGGCTCTTACCTCACTAGGGGTGCTATACTCCTGAGGGCTCTCACCTCACTAGTGCTATACTCCTGAGGGCTCTCACCTCACTAGTGGTGCTATACTCCTGAGGGCTCTCACCTCACTAGTAGTGCTATACTCCTGAGGGCTCTCACCTCACTAGTGGTGCTATACTCCTGAGGGCTCTCACCTCACTAGTGGTGCTATACTCCTGAGGGCTCTCACCTCACTAGGGGTGCTATACTCCTGAGGGCTCTCACCTCACTAGTAGTGCTATACTCCTGAGGGCTCTCACCTCACTAGTGGTGCTATACTCCTGAGGGCTCTCACCTCACTAGTGCTATACTCCTGAAGGCTCTCACCTCACTAGTGGTGCTATACTCCTGAGGGCTCTCACCTCACTAGTAGTGCTATACTCCTGAGGGCTCTCACCTCACTAGTAGTGCTATACTCCTGAGGGCTCTCACCTCACTAGTAGTGCTATACTCCTGAGGGCTCTCACCTCACTAGTGGTGCTATACTCCTGAGGGCTCTCACCTCACTAGTAGTGCTATACACCTGAGGGCCCTCACCTCACTAGTGGTGCTATACTCCTGAGGGCCCTCACCTCACTAGTAGTGCTATACTCCTGATGGCCCTCACCTCACTAGTGGTGCTATACTCCTGAGGGCTCTCACCTCACTAGTAGTGCTATACTCCTGAGGGCTCTCACCTCACTAGTGGTGCTATACTCCTGAGGGCTCTCACCTCACTAGTAGTGCTATACTCCTGAGGGCTCTCACCTCACTAGTAGTGCTATACTCCTGAGGGCTCTCACCTCACTAGTAGTGCTATACTCCTGAGGGCCCTCACCTCACTAGTAGTGCTATACTCCTGAGGGCCCTCACCTCACTAGTGGTGCTATACTCCTGAGGGCTCTCACCTCACTAGTAGTGCTATACTCCTGAGGGCTCTCACCTCACTATGGGTGCTATACTCCTGAGGGCTCTCACCTCACTAGTGGTGCTATACTCCTGAGGGCTCTCACCTCACTAGGGGTGCTATACTCCTGAGGGCTCTCACCTCACTAGTAGTGCTATACTCCTGAGGGCTCTCACCTCACTAGTGGTGCTATACTCCTGAGGGCTCTCACCTCACTGGTAGTGCTATACTCCTGAGGGCTCTCACCTCACTAGTAGTGCTATACTCCTGAGGGCTCTCACCTCACTAGTGGTGCTATACTCCTGAGGGCTCTCACCTCACTAGTAGTGCTATACTCCTGAGGGCTCTCACCTCACTAGTGGTGCTATACTCCTGAGGGCTCTCACCTCACTAGTAGTGCTATACTCCTGAGGGCTCTCACCTCACTAGTAGTGCTATACTCCTGAGGGCCCTCACCTCACTAGTAGTGCTATACTCCTGAGGGCTCTCACCTCACTAGTGGTGCTATACTCCTGAGGGCTCTCACCTCACTAGTAGTGCTATACTCCTGAGGGCTCTCACCTCACTAGTAGTGCTATACTCCTGAGGGCTCTCACCTCACTAGTAGTGCTATACTCCTGAGGGCCCTCACCTCACTAGTAGTGCTATACTCCTGAGGGCCCTCACCTCACTAGTGGAGGCACACCATCAACACCAGGAGCAGGTGCAGGCATGCCACTGATTGGCAATTGGTCTTGATGTTCCTCTGTCCACTATACCGGCATCCTTCAGGCAGAAAATGTGGGACTGCCTAGAGTTCAAAGGGTCAATTCCTTGCTATTCTCTACTAACAACGCTACATATAAGTCCAGAGCTCGTCTTCTAGCTGTTTCTGCCAAAGAGTCTGGAGCGTGGTTGAAGGCTCTGTCAATTACATCTCTGGGCCTTCTGATATGATGAATTGGTACGTATTGTCGTGGGCCTCAGACTGGGATGTCAGTTAAGTTTACCACATGTGGTGCTCACTGCGGTGAGGATGTGGACCAGTGTGCCACTCTTGGTCTGAGATGCAGGTGGAGCCAGGGAAG
Source organism: Cladorhizidae sp. MBARI D1340-BT2 (assembly GCA_028752905.1). Taxonomy (NCBI): domain Eukaryota; kingdom Metazoa; phylum Porifera; class Demospongiae; order Poecilosclerida; family Cladorhizidae; species Cladorhizidae sp. MBARI D1340-BT2. The sequence goes on from JAQNBH010000011.1 coordinate 55,149,296, forward strand.
GTACTCCAGGCGGTGAGATGAATGACATTATTCACAGATCTTTGATCTCCATGAAGTCTCCCTCTAGGCTCGAGCCAACAGGTCTACTAATGATCAGATGGGAAGAGACCAGATGGAATGACCAATGGGATGCAACCTGTTGCAACACCTTCACTGCATCCAACAGCCACACGGCTGGGCCAGGGGCAGAGACCACTCAAGCAGAGAGCAACAACACAGGGAGACTATGTGAGCTAGGGGGACGAGTGAGGAGGGAGACTATGTGAGCTAGGGGGATGAGTGAGGAGGGAGACTATGTGAGCTAGGGGGATGAGTGAGGAGGGAGACTATGTGAGCTAGGGGGATGAGTGAGGAGGGAGACTATGGGGATGAGTGAGGAGGGAGACTACGTGAGCTAGGGGGATGAGTGAGGAGGGAGACTATGTGAGCTAGGGGGATGAGTGAGGAGGGAGACTATGTGAGCTAGGGGGATGAGTGGGGAGGGAGACTATTTGAGCTAGGGGGATGAGTGAGGAGGGAGACTACGTGAGCTAGGGGGATGAGTGAGGAGGGAGACTATGTGAGCTAGGGGGATGAGTGAGGAGGGAGACTATGTGAGCTAGGAGGATGAGTGAGGAGGGAGACTATGTGAGCTAGGGGGATGAGTGAGGTGGGAGACTATGTGAGCTAGGGGGATGAGTGAGGAGGGAGACTATGTGAGCTAGGGGGATGAGTGAGGAGGGAGACTATGTGTGCTAGGGGGATGAGTGAGGAGGGATACTATGTGAGCTAGGGGGATGAGTGAGGAGGGAGACTATGTGAGCTAGGGGGATGAGTGAGGAGGGAGACTATGTGAGCTAGGGGGATGAGTGAGGAGGGAGACTATGGGGATGAGTGAGGAGGGAGACTATGTGACCTAGGGGGATGAGTGAGGAGGGAGACTATGTGAGCTAGGGGGATGAGTGAGGAGGGAGACTATGTGAGCTAGGGGGATGAGTGAGGAGGGAGACTATGTGAGCTAGGGGGATGAGTGAGGAGGGAGACTATGTGAGCTATGGGGGTGAGTGAGGAGGGAGATTATGTGAGCTAGAGGGATGAGTAAGGAGGGAGACTATGTGAGCTAGGGGGATGAGTGAGGAGGGAGACTATAATGACTAGATGCTCTAGCCTCCATCAGGCTAGATGCTCTAGCCTTCATCAGGAATAATGACTAGGGGCTCTAGCCTTCATCAGGAATAATGACTAGGGGCTCTAGCCTTCATCAGGAATAATGACTAGATGCTCTAGCCTCCATCAGGAATAATGACTAGATGCTCTGGCCTTCATCAGGAATAATGACTAGATGCTCTAGTCTTCAGGAATAATGACTAGGGGCTCTAGCCTTCATCAGGAATAATGACTAGGGGCTCTAGCCTTCATCAGGTATAATGACTAGATGCTCTAGCCTCCATCAGGAATAATGACTAGGGGCTCTAGCCTCCATCAGGAATAATGACTAGGGGCTCTAGCCTTCATCAGGAATAATGACTAGATGCTCTAGCCTTCATCAGGAATAATGACTAGGGGCTCTAGCCTTCATCAGGAATAATGACTAGATGCTCTAGCCTTCATCAGGAATAATGACTAGATGCTCTAGCCTCCATCAGGAATAATGACTAGATGCTCTAGCCTCCATCAGGAATAATGACTAGATGCTCTAGCCTCCATCAGGAATAATGACTAGATGCTCTAGCCTTCATCAGGAATAATGACTAGGGGCTCTAGCCTTCATCAGGAATAATGACTAGATGCTCTAGCCTTCATCAGGAATAATGACTAGATGCTCTAGCCTTCATCAGGAATAATGACTAGGGGCTCTAGCCTTCATCAGGAATAATGACTAGATGCTCTAGCCTTCATCAGGAAAATGACTAGATGCTCTAGCCTTCATCTGGAATAATGACTAGATACTCAGGCCTTCATCAGGAATAATGACTAGATGCTCTAGCCTTCATCAGGAATAATGACTAGATGCTATAGCCTTCATCAGGAAAATGACTAGATGCTCTAGCTTTCATCTGGAATAATGACTAGTTGCTCTGGCCTTCATCAGGAATAATGACTAGATGCTCTGGCCTTCATCAGGAATAATGACTAGATACTCTAGCCTTCATCAGGAATAATGACTAGATCTCTAGCCTTCATCAGGAATAATGACTAGATGCTCTAGCCTTCATCAGGAATAATGACTAGATGCTCTAGCCTTCATCAGGAATAATGACTAGATGCTCCAGGAATAATGACTAGGGGCTCTAGCCTTCATCAGGAATAATGACTAGATGCTCTAGCCTCCATCATGAATACTGACTAGATGCTCTCGCCTCCATCAGGAATAATGACTAGATGCTCTAGCCTTCATCAGGGTTAATGACTAGGGGCTCTAGCCTCCATCAGGAATAATGGCTGTTGTAAATTTATTTATTTTATATCACCCAAAAAAATTGTTATGTTGCTTGCCATTACCATAATTATTAGTATGTCGCCAGTATAAAAAGGTCGCCAGTATAAAAAGGTCGCAGTTTAAAAAGGTCGCCAGTATAAAAAGGTCGCCAGAATATAAAGGTCGCCAACATAAAAGGTCACCAGTATAAAAAGGTCGCCAGTATAAAGAGGTCACCATATAAAAATGTCACCAGTATAAAAAGGTAGCCAGTATAAAAAGATCGCCAACATAAAAAGGTCGCCAGTATAAAAAGGTCGCCAGTATAAAAAGGTCACCAGTATAAAAAGGTCGCCAACATAAAAAGGTCACCAGTATTAAAAGGTCACCAGTATAAAAAGGTCGCCAGTATAAAGAGGTCACCAGTATAAAAGTCACCAGTATAAAAAGGTAGCCAGTATAAAAAGATCGCCAACATAAAAAGGTCGCCAGTATAAAAAGGTCGCCAGTATAAAAAGGTCACCAGTATAAAAAGGTCGCCAACATAAAAAGGTCACCAGTATAAAAAGGTCGCCAGTATAAAAAGGTCACCAGTATAAAAAGGTAGCCAGTATAAAAAGGTCGCCAACATAAAAAGTTTGCCAGTATAAAAAGGTCGCCAGTATAAAAAGGTCACCAGTATAAAAAGGTCACCAGTATAAAAAGGTAGCCAGTATAAAAAGGTTGCCAACATAAAAAAGGTCGCCAGTATAAAAAGGTCGCCAGTATAAAAAGGTCACCAGTATAAAAAGGTCGCCAACATAAAAAGGTCACCAGTATAAAAAGGTCGCCAACATAAAAAGGTCACCAGTATAAAAAGGTCGCCAACATAAAAAGGTCGCCAACATAAAAAGGTCGCCAACATAAAAAGGTTGCCAGTATAAAAAGGTCACCAGCATAAAAGTCACCAGTATAAAAAGGTCGCCAACATAAAAAGGTCGCCAGTATAAAAAGGTCACCAGTATAAAAAGGTCACCAGCATAATAAGGTCGCCAACATTTAAAAAAGTCACCAGTATAAAAAGGTCAACATCATAAAAAGGTCGCCAACATAAAAAGGTCGCCAACATAAAAAGGTCGCCAGTATAAAAAGGTCACCAGTATAAAAAGGTCACCAGCATAAAAAGGTCGCCAACATAAAAAGGTCACCAGTATAAAAAGGTCACCAGCATAAAATGGTCACTGATAAAGGCCATCTGGTCTGGAAAGAAGGATTCTATGGTCTTATGCAGCAGGGACGAGTGAAGACATCAGGAGGGTCTGCAGGAAGCTCAATATCAAAGTCGTCTTCAGATCGGGAAGAACTCCGAGGACACAACTGAGCATAGTGAAGGATATTTTACCAGCTAATATGCACTCGTGTGTTGTGTACCACATCCCTTGTAGCTGTGGGAAATACTACATAGGGGAGATGATCAGAAGACTGGAGACCAGAGTGAAATATCATCAAGATGCCTGTAAAAAGTGTAATAAAGAGAAGTCGGCAATTGCTGAGCATGCATGGATAATGGACATCCTATTTTGTGGGAGGAAGCCACCATCTCGACCAGGCCAGAAGACAGAAAGGAACTGCTAGTGAAGGAGGCATTGCACATCAGTCTGGCATCAAAGTGTCAGCAGTTCAATGGAGACTGTGGAATGGACTTGCCTGGCTGCTGGGGAGCTACTCTGAAGACCCTGAACTTGAAACCACACCGTATTAAGTTATTTATCATTCTTGGTTTTAATATATAGCATGTCTTTATTTAATTATTATTATTGATGTTATTGTTATTATAATATATTAGTATTTTTATTATAGCTTTTGTTAGCTTTTGTTATTTTTATTATTATTATTTTATTTACTTATTTTATTTACTTATTTATTTACTTGTTTGTTTGTTTGTTATTTGTTTATTTATATTTATTTGTGAGCTTTATTTTAATTTGTCCACATCTGGTCCATGGGCTGGAGGCGTGTGCCAGGGTGTGGCCACATCTGGTCCACGTGCTGGGTGCGTGTGCCAGGGTGTGCCACATCTGGTCCACGTGCTGGAGGTGTGTGCCAGGGTGTGGCCACATCTGGTCCATGTGCTGGGTGTGTGCCAGGGTGTGGCCATATCTGGTCCACGTGCTGGGTGCGTGTACCAGGGTGTGGCCACATCTGGTCCACGTGCTGGGTGTGTGCCAGGGTGTGGCTTGTATCACATGGTGAATAGCCAGCTAAGGATATAACAAGCTCACGTGAGTCGTAGTATTCATGAAGGCAAAACGTCAAGAGAGTAAAAATTCATGCTCTGATTATAGAGAGAGAAGGGCATTGTAATAATGTGTATTTGTTAGTGTGGCACTCTCTATATTAGGAGGCCACCCCCATCTATATTAGGAGGCCACACCCATCTATATTAGGAGGCCACCCCATCTATATTAGGAGGCCACCCCCATCTATATTAGGATGCCACGCCCATCTATATTAGGAGGCCACGCCCATCTATATTAGGAGGCCACCCCATCTATAGTAGGAGGCCACCCCCATCTATATTAGGAGGCCACACCATCTATATTAGGAGGCCACACCCATCTATATTAGGAGGCCACCCCATCTATATTAGGAGGCCACGCCCATCTATATTAGGAGGCCACCCCATCTATAGTAGGAGGCCACCCCCATCTATATTAGGAGGCCACGCCAGTCTATATAAGGAGGCCACCCCATCTATATTAGGAGGCCACACCCATCTATATTAGGAGGCCACACCCTTCTATATTAGGAGGCCACACCCATCTATATTAGGAGGCCATGCCCATCTATATTAGGAGGCTATATTAGGAGGCCACCCCATCTATGTATATTAGGAGGCCACGCCCATCTATATTAGGAGGCCACGCCAATCTATATTAGGAGGCCACCCCCAACACCCTTAAAAAAGAACTAAATAATAAACTCATGTCCGCTGATTTAGACCGGAAGCTACCGAAAGGGTCATTTCAGCTGATATGAGCTCCAAGAAGACTCCCACATGCCTGGAAGCCGGAAGCCTTCACTGAAATAACAACTACCAAGTGCATGAAATGTAGAAAGTTTGAATCCCCTTGCAATTCAAGGATCTCGTCCATCTGTGCTGGCTTCTCTATGCTCATCCATCTGTGCTGGCTTCTCTATGCTCATCCATCTGTGCTGGCTTCTCTATGCTCATCCATCTGTGCTGGCCTCTCTATGCTCATCCATCTGTGCTGGCTTCTCTATGCTCATCCATCTGTGCTGGCCTCTCTATGCTCATCCATCTGTGCTGGCCTCTCTATGCTCATCCATCTGTGCTGGCCTCTCTATGCTCATCCATCTGTGCTGGCTTCTCTATGCTCATCCATCTGTGCTGGCTTCTCTATGCTCATCCATCTGTGCTGGCTTCTCTATGCTCATCCATCTGTGCTGGCCTCTCTATGCTCATCCATCTGTGCTGGCTTCTCTATGCTCATCCATCTGTGCTGGCTTCTCTATGCTCATCCATCTGTGCTGGCCTCTCTATGCTCATCCATCTGTGCTGGCTTCTCTATGCTCATCCATCTGTGCTGGCTTCTCTATGCTCATCCATCTGTGCTGGCTTCTCTATGCTCATCCATCTGTGCTGGCCTCTCTATGCTCATCCATCTGTGCTGGCCTCTCTATGCTCATCCATCTGTGCTGGCTTCTCTATGCTCATCCATCTGCGCTGGCTTCTCTATGCTCATCCATCTGTGCTGGCTTCTCTATGCTCATCCATCTGTACTGGCTTCTCTATGCTCATCCATCTGTGCTGGCTTCTCTATGCTCATCCATCTGTGCTGGCTTCTCTATGCTCATCCATCTGTGCTGGCTTCTCTATGCTCATCCATCTGTGCTGGCTTCTCTATGCTCATCCATCTGTGCTGGCTTCTCTATGCTCATCCATCTGTGCTGGCTTCTCTATGCTCATCCATCTGTGCTGGCTTCTCTATGCTCATCCATCTGTGCTGGCTTCTCTATGCTCATCCATCTGTGCTGGCTTCTCTATGCTCATCCATCTGTGCTGGCTTCTCTATGCTCATCCATCTGTGCTGGCTTCTCTATGCTCATCCATCTGTGCTGGCTATGCTCATCCATCTGTGCTGGCCTCTTTATGCTCATCCATCTGTGCTGGCTTCTCTATGCTCATCCATCTGTGCTGGCTTCTCTATGCTCATCCATCTGTGCTGGCTTCTCTATGCTCATCCATCTGTGCTGGCCTCTCTATGCTCATCCATCTGTGCTGGCTTCTTTGCTACACTCATGAAAATATTGCGCAATAAACTAATCAGCTGGTGTCTTTGTCGATGATGCAACACACCCACACATGCTGTGTTAAATGTTGAATGATGCAAGGATGTCCCTAAGGTACACCAGGGATGTTGCCAAGGTACAATATGTTGCCAAGGTACACCAGGGATGTTGCTAAGGTGCACCAGGGATGTTGCTAAGGTACACCAGGGATGTTGCTAAGGTATACCAGGGATGTTGCTAAGGTACACCAGGGATGTTGCTAAGGTACACTAGGGATGTTGCCAAGGTACACCAGGAATGTTGCTAAGGTACACCAGGGAAGTTGCCAGGTATGTTGCTAAGGTATGTACACCAGGAATGTTGCTAAGGTGCACCAGGGATGTTGCTAAGGTACACCAGGGATGTTGCTAAGGTACACCAGGGATGTTGCTAAGATACATCAGGGATGTTGCCAAGGTATACCAGGGATGTTGCTAAGTTACACCAGGGATGTTGCTAAGGTATACCAGGGATGTTGCTAAGTTACACCAGGGATGTTGCCAAGGTATACCAGGGATGTTGCTAAGTACACCAGGGATGTTGCCAAGGTACACCAGGGATGTTGCTAAGGTACACCAAGGATGTTGCTAAGGTGCACCAGGGATGTTGCTAAGGTGCACCAGAGATGTTGCCAAGGTATGTACACCAGGGATGTTGCTAAGTACACCAGGGATGTTGCCAAGGTACACCAGGGATGTTGCTAAGGTACACCAAGGATGTTGCTAAGGTGCACCAGGGATGTTGCTAAGGTGCACCAGAGATGTTGCCAAGGTATGTACACCAGGGATGTTGCTAAGGTACATCAGGGATGTTGCCAAGGTATACCAGGGATGTTGCTAAGGTGCACCAGGGATGTTGCTAAGGTACCCCAGGGATGTTGCCAAGGTACAATATGTTGCCAAGGTACACCAGGGATGTTGCTAAGGTGCACCAGGGATGTTGCTAAGGTACACCAGGGATGTTGCTAAGGTATACCAGGGATGTTGCTAAGGTACACCAGGGATGTTGCTAAGGTACACTAGGGATGTTGCCAAGGTACACCAGGAATGTTGCTAAGGTACACCAGGGAAGTTGCCAGGTATGTTGCTAAGGTATGTACACCAGGAATGTTGCTAAGGTGCACCAGGGATGTTGCTAAGGTACACCAGGGATGTTGCTAAGGTACACCAGGGATGTTGCTAAGATACATCAGGGATGTTGCCAAGGTATACCAGGGATGTTGCTAAGTTACACCAGGGATGTTGCTAAGGTATACCAGGGATGTTGCTAAGTTACACCAGGGATGTTGCCAAGGTATACCAGGGATGTTGCTAAGTACACCAGGGATGTTGCCAAGGTACACCAGGGATGTTGCTAAGGTACACCAAGGATGTTGCTAAGGTGCACCAGGGATGTTGCTAAGGTGCACCAGAGATGTTGCCAAGGTATGTACACCAGGGATGTTGCTAAGTACACCAGGGATGTTGCCAAGGTACACCAGGGATGTTGCTAAGGTACACCAAGGATGTTGCTAAGGTGCACCAGGGATGTTGCTAAGGTGCACCAGAGATGTTGCCAAGGTATGTACACCAGGGATGTTGCTAAGGTACATCAGGGATGTTGCCAAGGTATACCAGGGATGTTGCTAAGGTGCACCAGGGATGTTGCTAAGGTACACCAGGGATGTTGCTAAGGTGCACCAGGGATGTTGCTAAGGTGCACCAGGGATGTTGCCAAGGTACACCAGGGATGTTGCTAAGGTACCCCAGGGATGTTGCCAAGGTACACCAGGGATGTTGCTAAGTACACCAGGGATGTTGCCAAGGTACACCAGGGATGTTGCTAAGTACACCAGGGATGTTGCCAAGGTACACCAGGGATGTTGCTAAGTACACCAGGGATGTTGCCAAGGTACACCAGGGATGTTGCTAAGGTACCCCAGGGATGTTGCAAAGCTTCTGCTAGGGATGTTTCACTAGTGTTGTTGCTAAGGCTTCCACCAGGGATGTTGGTAAGTCCTGGGGTTCAGTAGTAAGGTTGCTGATGTACACGTAGCATGGGCATTATTGACTGGTGAGAAAGTTCATCAGACCAATTATTCGTTCTAGGAAGCTGCCAGATCATACACTGTACCTGTTGTGGGGCTCCAAGTAAAGTGAGGAAGCTTCATGTACATGGCTAACCTTGTACGTCTTCATTAGTGGCTACACCAGTGGAATCAAGCCTACATCTGCAGTAGTTGTTCTAGCCTTCACTAGGCCAAGAACCAGCTTAAAAGAGCACTACAGAAGTTCATGCAGCTATAGTCAACCAGAAGTACATGCAACTATACAGCAACTAGCCCCCATCATTACTCTTGATGCTCTAGCCCCCATCATTACTCCTAATGAAAACTAAAACAACTAACGCCCATCATTACTCCTAATGAAACTAGCCCCCATCATTACACCTGATGAAGGCTAGAGCAACTAGCCCCCATCATTACACCTGATGAAGGCTAGAGCAACTAGCCCCCATCATTACACCTGATGAAGGCTAGAGCAACTAGCCCCCATCATTACTCCTAATGAAGGCTAGAGCAACTAGCCCCCATCATTACTCCTGATGAAGGCTAGAGCAACTAGCCCCCATCATTACACCTGATGAAGGCTAGAGCAACTAGCCCCCATCATTACACCTGATGAAGGCTAGAGCAACTAGCCCCCATCATTACTCCTAATGAAGGCTAGAGCAACTAGCCCCCATCATTACACCTGATGAAGGCTAGAGCAACTAGCCCCCATCATTACACCTGATGAAGGCTAGAGCAACTAGCCCCCATCATTACTCCTAATGAAGGCTAGAGCAACTAGCCCCCATCATTACTCCTGATGAAGGCTAGAGCAACTAGCCCCCATCATTACACCTGATGAAGGCTAGAGCAACTAGCCCCCATCATTACTCCTAATGAAGGCTAGAGCAACTAGCCCCCATCATTACTCCTGATGAAGGCTAGAGCAACTAGCCCCCATCATTACACCTGATGAAGGCTAGAGCAACTAGCCCCCATCATTACTCCTAATGAAGGCTAGAGCAACTAGCCCCCATCATTACTCCTGATGAAGGCTAGAGCAACTAGCCCCCATCATTACACCTGATGAAGGCTAGAGCAACTAGCCCCCATCAATACACCTGATGAAGGCTAGAGCAACTAGCCCCCATCATTACTCCTAATGAAGGCTAGAGCAACTAGCCCCCATCATTACTCCTAATGAAGTAGATGTAACTCTCGAGTTCGTCCTTCAATTGGGACTTGATATGTTCTGAAATGTTTCCACTGTGCAGAGTAACAGTACTTCAATTGAGGCTGACTTCTATCACTGTGCCATTCACATCTGGAGCCATGGTCTCTGCAAAGGTATCCGGGGACTTCTTGATGTAGTCTTCATCCAAGAATGGCTTCAGATTTTTACTCATGATGTGACTGATGGTATAGCTTCTTGTTGTTGATGTCCTGGACTTTGATGCAGACTTTTTGAATGTCCATTTTTCTTTATTGTAATTCTCTTTCAGAGTTTGCACTATTTGAACTCTCTCTGCATCTTTGAATTGATCGGAAGATCTCATGCTGAGTGTTGTAATGTTGGAGATTCATTCCCTGAAGCTGGAACAGCCTTTTTGCAAACAAAGCCGATGGAATTGAAATCTGGTCCTTATGAAGAAGCAGAGATGTCAACAATAGTAAACCTCTCAGTTAGCCTCCATCTGTTCACTTCCCGTGAAAGATAGTTGTGCCAGTTTGTTGGAGTGTGCTGGTATATTAACTGACATGAATGTAGTCAAGTTATGAAGGTTTGGTACGGCATACAAAACACCTTCAGAAGCAACAGATGGTAGAAAACCTACATAGGATTAGTCTCCAATTATCACCTGGCATGCTGGAAATGTTGTTAGAGCTGCATCAAAAGCAGCTGAAACCACATCCTTGACTCCTGCCAAACTAACCAATACAGAGAGGGGCCTGGCTACATACAACAGTCTGGCCACCAATACAGAGAGGGGCCTGGCTACATACAGCTGCCTGGCCACCAATACAGAGAGGGGCCTGGCTACATACAGCAGCCTGGCCACCAATACAGAGAGGGGCCTGGCTACATACAGCTGCCTGGCCACCAATACAGAGAGGGGCCTGGCTACATACAGCAGCCTGGCCACCAATACAGAGAGAGGCATGGCTACATACAACAGCCTGGCCACCAATACAGAGAGGGGCCTGGCAGCCTGGCCACCAATACAGAGAGAGGCCTGGCTACATACAGCAGCCTGGCCACCAATACAGAGAGAGGCCTGGCTACATACAGCTGCCTGGCCACCAATACAGAGAGAGGCCTGGCTACATACAACAGCCTGGCCACCAATACAGAGAGAGGCCTGGCTACATACAACAGCCTGGCCACCAATACAGAGAGGGGCCTGGCAGCCTGGCCACCAATACAGAGAGAGGCCTGGCTACATACAGCAGCCTGGCCACCAATACAGAGAGAGGCCTGGCTACATACAGCTGCCAGGCCACCAATACAGAGAGAGGCCTGGCTACATACAGCTGCCTGGCCACCAATACAGAGAGGGGCCTGGCAGCCTGGCCACCAATACAGAGAGAGGCCTGGCTACATACAGCAGCCTGGTCACCAATACAGAGAGGGGCCTGGCTACATACAGCTGCCTGGCCACCAATACAGAGAGGGGCCTGGCTACATACAGCAGCCTGGCCACCTATACAGAGAGGGGCCTGGCTACATACACTGTACAGCAGCCTGGCCACCAATACAGACAGGGGCCTGGCTACATACAGCAGCCTGGCCACCAATACAGACAGGGGCCTGGTTACATACAGCTGCCTGGCCACCAATACAGAGAGGGGCCTGGCTACATACAGCAGCCTGGCCACCAATACAGAGAGAGGCCTGGCTACATACAGCTGCCTGGCCACCAATACAGAGACATAACGTACAGCTGCCAGGTCCTTCTGCGTCAGCCTGGCATCAATCCTGGACTGCCCGATGAGGCGAGATAGGTCATGGCTGACGTGCAAATCTGAGGAGGCACACACACAAACATGCATCATAAACTACTGCATCACGGGGATGGACACTCTCCTTCCTTAGCCCTTGCAGAAGTTATAGTCTGCTGAAGTTATAGTCTGCTGAAGTTATAGTCTGCTGAAGTTATAGTCTGCTGAAGTTATAGTCTGCTGAAGCTATAGTCTGCTGAAGTTATAGTCTGCTGAAGTTATAGTCTGCTGAAGTTATAGTCTGCTGAAGTTATAGTCTGCTGAAGTTATAGTCTGCTGAAGTTATAGTCTGCTGAAGTTATAGTCTGCTGAAGTTATAGTCCGCTGAAGTTATAGTCCACTGAAGTTATAGTGTGCTGAAGTTATAGTCGGCTGAAGTTATAGTCTGCTGAAGTTATCGTCTGCTGAAGTTATAGTCCGCTGAAGTTATCGTCTGCTGAAGTTATAATATGCTGCCCATCCATACAATATAAATAAACATCACATGAGCCTTGAGAGAGTGAGATGGTACTACATGTAGTTCACTCCCAGTGGCTCCAGTGAGGGTTGCTCCAAGCTTGTTTGCTGCTCCTCTAGTAGTCAGCTACTCCCAGAGTCTCCAGTGACAGGTGTTCCAAGCTTGTTTGCTGCTCCTCTAGTAGTCAGCTACTCCCAGTGGCTCCAGAGGAGTGGCTTCTAGCACCAATAACTAAGTGATGACACCTTACCAGATGGAGGCTGCAACCATGTGTTTGCAATAATAAGGGGTGTGGCTGTAGAGCACTTCAGAACTTCATGCAAGTGTCCTTCATATAAATGGTTGTATCATTGCTTTGGTCAATAAAGGATATGTCACATACCATGTTGACCTGTGTACCTTGACCTCTGCTGTGTACCAGTGGTTGCCTAATGTCCTCTCCACCCACACAATGCTAAAAACATGTCATAAACTATGTTATGTGGTAACTAGATGGGCAACATACGTCCTAGCACTTCTGTCTCCCGTGCCAACTGGTCCTGGTTCACTGAAGACACATGCTGAGGGTTATATTGTCCTGCACACACATACACACACACACACACACACACACACACACACACACAGAGTTCATACCAACACACACACTACTACAACTAGTAGTAGTAGCAACCAATTATTATTAAGTAGTTTCCTTCCCATTCTTCTCTGGCCTCAAGGGTTGAGACTTGGACAACTTGACCACCCCCCCTCCCCAGCCATCACTCACATTTGGTCTCAGAGTGTTGTATATTTAAATCAATTTCTTCTCTTGTGTTCTACTGCAAGCACAGTGAGATAAATTTGAGTGAAGCAAGTAGCCCCCCACAGGGGAGTTAGGGAGTTAGGGAGGAAGAAGAAAGGAGACCATTTCAAAATTTGAGACGCACCCAGTTAGATGACCCTTTACCATCATTGGGGCATGTGATATTATGTGGTAAAGGGTCATCATGATATGGGTGTGTGGTCGGCATGGGTGTCGTCTGGCTTCCTTTCTTGACAGCAAATATGTTGCTTATTTCAGCTTATTTTCAGGTTATCTATTGTTTCAAGGTTTCCTCAATATTTAGTTGAGTGGAGGAGAACTCTACTAATATCATGTTGTCTACCATAGCCTTGTTGGCTACTCACGCAGACCACATCCTCCAGCACACAAATCAGCACAAAGCAAACATCAGATGTTTTGGCAGAGGATCAGCTACAGCATTTAGAACTACATGTTTCCCAGGAGCAGCAGTGGAACTGAGTGTGGGTCATTTGTTCTGCCTGAACTACAGGTTTCCCAGGAGCAGTAGTGGAACTGAGTATGTGTCATTTGTTCTGCCTGAAGTACAGGTTTCCCAGGAGCAGTAGTGGAACTGAGTATGTGTCATTTGTTCTGCCTGAACTACAGGTTTCCCAGGAGCAGCAGTTGAACTGAGTGTGGGTAACTTGTTCTGCCTGAACTACATGTTTCCCTCAAAGCATGCTGGAGGTGATTTTGAGCTAATAGTGTTTGAAGCCATTCGGACTACTCAGAACCATGTGTGTACATCATGTGTACTCTAATATTATAAATATTTAGAAGTTGTTTTTCTCTCATCATTCCTACCCCAGTAGAGTCGTTGAGATCAGCAAAGCAACATGGAGAGGAACTTGCTGCTTCTTCTTCTTCTTGCGCTCCATACAAGTTGGCACGTCATGTTGTTGTTGCCGAGTCAGCCACTTGGTAAAGGGTCAGCTACACTCGATGGCAGTTGCACAGGAGAACTCCACCAATCAAATTTCAGAGAAAACAGTAAATTAGCTGAGCGGTCACTAGTTACCACGTGATTGAGTTGACGAACCTTATCTATGTGATGATCCTTACCCACTATTCTACATTACGATCCTTACCCACTATTCTACATTACGATTGAGAAGCAGATTAGTCGTGGACGTGCACAGGAAGATTTGGAGCTTCTGGTTCCAAACTTTGTATGAATGGACTTATTGTACGCAAGTTGTGCGTGGAGACAGAGGCTGGTACAAATATATATATACAATATATATGTATATACTGTATATATATAATTATGTATATATATGTATGTACTCTCCATGAACTCTCAGTTGACATAATACATGTAACATTATAATAACCTTCTCAATAATCAACTTTAAATTGTACTCTCTCCGACATTTGGATTCATAAGGAATATATGTATGTATGTATAATATATACTGGATTAACTTGGCAACAAAGAGAAAGAAATGTTCACTAATTAACCACAAACATTTTTAGCCCTTCACTTTTCCACACCAACTAATAACACAGGTTGTATTATATACACGCACACGGGAAATAAAAGGTAAAGGGTCGTCAAGTTGCCATGGGTAAGTCATGTCTCATTTCTAGTCACATAGTAGTAGTAGTAGTAGTAGTACATGTAGTAGTAGTAGTAGTAGTACATGTAGTAGTAGTAGTATAGTAGTAGTAGTAGTATAGTAGTAGTAGTAGTAGTAGTAGTACATGTAGTAGTAGTAGTAGTAGTAGTAGTACTATCAACTACTACTACTATACTACTACTACTACCACCACTTTACTATTATACTAGTACACCACCAAGTACTACTACTATAGCTAAAAGGGAGAAACAAGACGTGTTCTACTACGAAGTCACACTGACATTCATCAACAGTCACCCTGACATTCATCAACAGTCACCCTGACATTCATTAACAGTTACCCTGACATTCATTAACACTCACCCCGACATTCATCAACACTCACCCTGACATTCATCAACACTCACCCTGACATTCATCAACAGTCACCCTGACATTCATCAACACTCACCCTGACATTCATCAACAGCCACCCTGACATTCATCAACAGTCACCCTGACATTCATCAACACTCACCCTGACATTCATCAACACTCACCCTGACATTCATCAACAGTCACCCTGACATTCATCAACACTTACCCTGACATTCATCAACCCTCACCCTGACATTCATCAACACTCACCCTGACATTTATCAACAGTCACCCTGACATTCATCAACAGTCACCCTGACATTCATCAACAGTCACCCTGACATTCATCAACACTCACCCTGACATTCATCAACAGTCACCCTGACATTCATCAACAGTCACCCTGACATTCATCAACACTCACCCTGACATTCATCAACACTCACCCTGACATTCATCAACATCACCCTGACATTCATCAACAGTCACCCTGACATTCATCAACACTCACCCTGACATTCATCAACGGAATATTCAACCAACTAACAGACACCAACCTGCTTTAATTTTGTCACGGGGTTCACGGGTAGGGGGCTGGGAAAGAGAACCCCCATTCTCTTTCCTCCTTTGAGCCCCCCCAGCTCTTCATATATTATCCTACACCTCTGTGCCACGCCCCATCTCTGTGCCACGCCCCATCTCTGTGTCACACCCCATCTCTGTGCCACGCCCCATCTCTGTGCCATGTCCCATCTCTGTGCCATGTCCCATCTCTGTGCCATGCCCTATCTCTGTGCCATGCCCCATCTCTGTGCCATGCCCCATCTCTGTGCCATGCCCCATCTCTGTGCCACGCCCCATCTCTGTGCCATGCCCCATCTCTGTGCCACGCCCCATCTCTGTGTCACACCCCATCTCTGTGCCACGCCCCATCTCTGTGCCACGCCCCATCTCTGTGCCATGCCCCATCTCTGAGCCATGCCCCATCTCTGTGCCATGCCCCATCTCTGTGCCACGCCCCATCTCTGTGCCATGCCCCATCTCTGAGCCATGCCGCATCTCTGTGCCATATCACATCTCTGTGTCACGCCACATCTCTGTGCCACGCCCCATCTCTGAGCCACGCCCCATCTCTGTGCCACGCCCCATCTCTGTGCCACGCCCATCTCTGTGCCATGCCCCATCTCTGTGTCACGCCCCATTTCTGTGCCACGCCCCATCTCTGTGCCATTTTTGGTACCTTCTCTGGTGCCTGTTGAAAGATGGTGCAGGGGAAGAGGTGAACCATATAAGGGGGGAGAGGCAAATGTTGATGTAAACGTCTGCCCCGCCTACTTCCTCACCCTATGATAATTAATTCAGGCCCATGATCGGTGATTTAATTAAATAACGGTCCTTAATACACACCCGAGCCCTGTGACCACACCCACCCACATCAGATGACTGACTAACCCACTCACCTTTCTTCCAGGAGGAGGGCATGTCATCATCTGCTGCTGCCTGCAGCCATGGGAGAAGAGAGAGAGCAAGAAGAGAAGGAAAGGTGAATTAATTAAGGTCACTGTCACCACTACACTTCAAGGGAGTGGCTTCGAGGGAGGGGCTTTCCCATCCCCTAGTCAGTCCTAAGCCACAAATGAATGAAGAACTGTATTTGTTTAGTGTAGTGATGACCTGTGGAAGTTGAGCAAAGCCCAACACACATGCTGGAACTCACGATACTAGCAAGAGAGAGAGGAGTTGTACATTATGCTTTAGGAGGCACTTAGCTCCCTAGCAACCATATATTAGAATAGGTGATGCTTGAAAATAGTTGCCTAGCAACACACCACAAATTGATGCAGGGATAATATCATAGGGATAATATCATTATCAATAACAGAGCTCATGAGAATGCTGTCAATAACATTGGGAGATATGCATGACTGGTATTAGAACACTGACTGGAGGAATGACTGGTATTAGAACACTGACTGGAGGAATGACTGATATTAGAACACTGACTGGAGGAATGACTGGTATTAGAACACTGACTGGAGGAATGACTGGTATTAGAACACTGACTGGAGGAATGACTGGTATTAGAACACTGACTGGAGGAATGACTGGTATTAGAACACTGACTGGAGGAATGACTGGTATTAGAACACTGACTGGAGGTATGACTGGTATTAGAACACTGACTGGAGGAATGACTGGTATTAGAACACTGACTGGAGGAATGACTGGTATTAGAACACTGACTGGAGGAATGACTGGTATTAGAACACTGACTGGAGGAATGACTGGTATTAGAACACTGACTGGAGGAATGACTGGTATTAGAACACTGACTGGAGGAATGACTGGTATTAGAACACTGACTGGAGGAATGACTGGTATTAGAACACTGACTGGAGGAATGACTGGTATTAGAACACTGACTGGAGGGATGACTGGTATTAGAACACTGACTGGAGGAATGACTGGTATTAGAACACTGACTGGAGGAATGACTGGTATTAGAACACTGACTGGAGGAATGACTGGTATTAGAACACTGACTGGAGGAATGACTGGTATTAGAACACTGACTGGAGGAATGACTGGTATTAGAACACTGACTGGAGGAATGACTGGTATTAGAACACTGACTGGAGGTATGACTGGTATTAGAACACTGACTGGAGGAATGACTGGTATTAGAACACTGACTGGAGGAATGACTGGTATTAGAACACTGACTGGAGGTATGACTGGTATTAGAACACTGACTGGAGGAATGACTGGTATTAGAACACTGACTGGAGGAATGACTGGTATTAGAACACTGACTGGAGGAATGACTGGTATTAGAACACTGACTGGAGGTATGACTGGTATTAGAACACTGACTGGAGGAATGACTGGTATTAGAACACTGACTGGAGGAATGACTGGTATTAGAACACTGACTGCAGGAATGACTGGTATTAGAACACTGACTGGAGGAATGACTGGTATTAGAACACTGACTGGAGGTATGACTGATATTAGAACACTGACTGGAGGAATGACTGGTATTAGACACTGACTGGAGGAATGACTGGTATTAGAACACTGACTGGAGGTATGACTGGTATTAGAACACTGACTGGGGGAATGACTGGTATTAGAACACTGACTGGAGGTATGACTGGTATTAGAACACTGACTGGAGGAATGACTGGTATTAGAACACTGACTGGAGGAATGACTGGTATTAGAACACTGACTGGAGGAATGACTGGTATTAGAACACTGACTGGAGGAATGACTGGTATTAGAACACTGACTGGAGGAATGACTGGTATTAGAACACTGACTGGAGGAATGACTGGTATTAGAACACTGACTGGAGGAATGACTGGTATTAGAACACTGACTGGAGGAATGACTGGTATTAGAACACTGACTGGAGGTATGACTGGTATTAGAACACTGACTGGAGGAATGACTGGTATTAGAACACTGACTGGAGGAATGACTGGTATTAGAACACTGACTGGAGGTATGACTGGTATTAGAACACTGACTGGAGGAATGACTGGTATTAGAACACTGACTGGAGGAATGACTGGTATTAGAACACTGACTGGAGGAATGACTGGTATTAGAACACTGACTGGAGGAATGACTGGTATTAGAACACTGACTGGAGGAATGACTGGTATTAGAACACTGACTGGAGGAATGACTGGTATTAGAACACTGACTGGAGGAATGACTGATATTAGTACCCTGCCTTGCTAACCTACAAAAGACACATAACCTCCAGTTACCCATGAAAGACTGTTTTGCTCTTGGCTCTCTACCTGCTAAACTCCAGCTGCAGATTCTGTTCACTGCTACAGATAGTTTAGGCTTACCATGAACAGTTCCATTAGCTTCCTCATTCTCTCCTTCCTTCTCTATGTGTATGCTGAAGCTGGCAGCATCGAGAGAATCATCACTCATGAATGCTGATTCTATTTCTCTGCTGACTTCAGCACGGTTCAAACCAGGCTTCCACAAGCAAAGCACAGACTTCTTCTTCTTCATCGTTAATTCTCTGCCTGGCAGTACTGACTACACTTTACTAGAGATACACTTCAACACCACCACAAGCAAAGGTTCAGCTGCGACGCTAGTTTTATGTCGCCTTAGCAACTTTACGACTACGGACTAGGGATACCAGCTGCTATAGCTACTATGTTTTGACATGCACTGACACAAAGCTAATGCCAAGTTCAAAAATGGCCAGAGATTCAGCGATGTTTCTTGAGGGTGTCTTCAAAATGCCATATGGCAGTTACACCAGTGAATGGGTTGAATGAGCTGCTGCACATTATTACACTCTGTAAATTTTGAACAGGAGCTGCTAAAAGTCAAGTGACCCCTGTCTGACGTCGCACCACTCTGTATTGTCCCCGGTCTGACCTCGCACCACTCTGTATTGACCCCTGTCTGACCTAGCACCACTCTGTATTGACCCCTGTCTGACCTCGCACCACTCTGTATTGGTAATCCAAGGTTTCCTGCTAGGCTCCTCCCTAGACTCTGCTGCTTGACCAAAAGCTTCCACCTCTGCCCTCACAGACAGCTGCACTTCCCTCTCACCAAAAGCTTCCACCTCTGCCCCCACATACAGCTGCACTCCAAAAGCTTCCACCTCTGCCCCCACAGACAGCTGCACTCCCCTCTCACCAAAAGCTTCCACCTCTGCCCCCACAGACAGCTGCACTCCCCTCTCACCAAAAGCTTCCACCTCTGCCCCCACAGACAGCTGCACTTCCCTCTCACCAGCATGCTCCGTGGAGGCCCAGCTCGTGAGCAATAGGCTCACTACAAGCACATACACACACTGCTATCACTTAAATTAAATGGGTCTGGGGGTTACCTTATTGTAGCACTTCCTATAGTATACTAGACAATGAATCTCATTGTAGCCTTCCTCTAATATACTAGACAATGAATCTCATTGTAGCCTTCCTCTAATATACTAGACAATGAATCTTCCTCTAATATACTAGACAATGAATCTCATTGTAGCACTAGCACTTCCTCTAATATACTAGACAATGAATCTCATTGTAACACTGGCACTTCCTCTAATATACTAGACAATGAATCTCATTGTAACACTAGCACTTCCTCTAATATACTAGACAATGAATCTCATTGTAACACTGGCACTTCCTCTAATATACTAGACAATGAATCTCATTGTAGCACTAGTACTTCCTCTAATATACTAGACAATGAATCTCATTGTAACACTGGCACTTCCTCTAATATACTAGACAATGAATCTCATTGTAACACTAGCACTTCCTCTAATATACTAGACAATGAATCTCATTGTAACACTAGCACTTCCTCTAATATACTAGACAATGAATCTCATTGTAGCACTAGCACTTCCTCGAATATACTAGACAATGAATCTCATTGTAGCACTAGCACTTCCTCTAATATACTAATATACTAGACAATGAATCTCATTGTAGCACTAGCACTTCCTCTAATATACTAGACAATGAATCTCATTGTAACACTGGCACTTCCTCTAATATACTAGACAATGAATCTCATTGTAGCACTAGCACTTCCTCTAATATACTAGACAATGAATCTCATTGTAGCACTACCTCTAATATACTAGACAATGAATCTCATTGTAACACTGGCACTTCCTCTAATATACTAGACAATGAATGTCATTGTAGCATTAGCACTTCCTATAGTATACTAGACACTCCCTGTAGTATAGTAGACACTTCCTGTAGTTTGCTAAATCATAAAAGTGGACTCGCTGAAAGGTGGGTGTGCCCATTCCTAGCATTTTGACCATACGCACTCAATTTCCTACCTTCACTTTTGCTAGGCTAAGAGCAAGTCTTGTGTAGTCAACCCTTTACCTGAAATGTGGGGAGGAGGGAGGGTCTGGGATGGCTGGTCTAGTCAAGTTCTTGCAGCGCCAGTTAATCAGTACACACTTGTCATCAACACAGGTGGGTGTGGCCATTACTATGTGCTTCACAACATTTCATTCCACGCGGAGTACATAGAAGTTGAACTTATTCCTTCTTCTCCTCCGTATGGAGGAGACAGTCTCTCATTCCTTCTTCCCCTCAGAATGGAGAAGACAGTATCTCATTCCTTCTTCCCCTCAGTATGGAGGAAGACAGTCTCTTATTCCTTCTTCCCCTCAGTATGGAGGAGAAGACAGTCTCTCATTCCTTCTTCCCCTCAGTATGGAGGAGAAGACAGTCTCTCATTCCTTCTTCCCCTCAGTATGGAGGAAGACAGTCTCTCATTCCTTCTTCCCCTCAGAATGGAGGAGAAGACAGTCTCTCATTCCTTCTTCCCCTCAGTATGGAGGAAGACAGTCTTTCGTTCCTTCTTCCCCTTAGTATGGAGGAAGACAGTCTCTCATTCCTTCTTCCCCTCAGTATGGAGGAAGACAGTCTCTCATTCCTTCTTCCCCTCAGTATGGAGGAAGACAGTCTCTCAGCCCTAACAGAACATGCAGAAAGTCTGTTTATGACGTCAGTTAAAGCGGACCCTCCACATGGGGACATCACTTGCTTCTGTAGATGGCCAATCAGAGCAGTGCTAATTATATTCTGCCGGAAGAAATTTAGTATGCTCAGACTCTTAGTCAGCAACACCGACTAACCGAGGCTATGCTCTCCTCACCATTGTGCTCAGTTAGCTCTAGCCCTAGCAAAAGTAAAGGAGAATACCAAACTGTAGGATAACCATACCCACTCTTTTACTAACTTCATCCTACTAGACACATCAATGCAATAGGCAGTGGTCATTAACAGGACAGAGCTCATTAACAGGACAGAGCTCATTAACAGGGTGGTGCTCATTAACAGGATAGTAGTCATTAATTAACAGGCTGGATGAGGTTCATCTCTATGAGATGATGACTCATCTATATTTATATTCATGACTAATGATCTTCCATATTCATGAGGGACAGTCATATGTTTGTGGCGAGTACCCAAACACCAGACTTCATAACCATGCATAAAAACATCTAATCCTCACAGGAGGTAGCTCTGGTCGCTGTAGTAGATGTGGGTGACTCTTAGCTATGCATTCCAGCATATCCTGAGCTGCCTTAGACTTGCTGGCCTTCTTGGTTCTTCCCAGAGCATTTAATACGATAGTCGCACCAGGGCTTCCTGCTTTATCGCTGAGCGTGAAGGTTACCTCGGTGCCAAACTCTTGGTAAGACCCCTCACATTCTCTGTAGGCGGGCATGGAGAATCTCCAAACCTGTGCTACCTCTTGCAACATGCTGATAGGGTTCTTACTAGCCACGTAGGGAAGGACCTGACCATCCTCTCCCTCCGCCATAATCGTTCCTGGAGGGAACTCGAACTGACCGAAATTTGCCGACGTCAGCATAAGCTTAAAAGGAACACACCGCGCCCACTGCTGAACCCCTTTACCGAACTCCACGCCAAGGATATAATTATGCTGAGTGTTAGTTCCTCTATTCTAAATTTAATTCTTCTGCTACATCTGACTTGAACAAAAAATCAAGAATGATATATTATCTTCACTCTCCTCTTACGAATCTTAGCTGCATTCAAGT
Source organism: Cladorhizidae sp. MBARI D1340-BT2 (assembly GCA_028752905.1). Taxonomy (NCBI): domain Eukaryota; kingdom Metazoa; phylum Porifera; class Demospongiae; order Poecilosclerida; family Cladorhizidae; species Cladorhizidae sp. MBARI D1340-BT2. Next base: position 55,171,866 of record JAQNBH010000011.1, read on the forward strand.
TACATCAGAATCTGTTAAAAAGAGTCTTGAATGTCTTAGAGAGGAAAGTCTGATGGTACGTCGTTCACATCAGATCTGCTTATTCATGCATCTAGTGTTCTTCCTGACTGCCTTTCACAGCTTTTTACGACCATATTACGTCATGGGTTTATGCCCAAGATGCTGCCCGCTAGGGCTAGGGCTAGGGCTATGAGGGACTGCACACTTGTTCCTATTCTTAAGAGTCACAAGGATCCCACCAACTGACAATTATCGTCCAATAGCCCTAGCTCCGAATCTCAGTAAAGTTCTAGAATGGTCCTTTCTGCATCAATATGGCTCTTATCTCTGTATCTCTGACTTAGTTAGGGTTCAAAAAGGGATTTTCATCCGACTTATGCTCTGGCATTTTGAAGAGTGTTATTTCAACGTATAACCACAATGGTTCTAATGCTTTCTGGATGCTAGCAAGGCTTTTGATAGAGTAGATCACTCACATTTATTTGAGCTTCTCAAAAGGGATTTACCTCTTCCCCTTGTCAGATTTCTTTTTTAGCTTGGTACAGAGATCAGGACAACACAGTTCGTTGGAATGTAGTACTTTGTCACATCCTTTCAAGGTCAGTAGTGGTGTTCGTCAAGGTGGAGTTTTGTCTCCGATTCTTTTCACTGTCTAGCTGGATGTACTCATTTCTAGGTTAGCTCATGCTGGTATTGGATGCCATTTCTCTCATCACTTTGTTGGAGTGCTCTGCTATGCAGATGACATTGTTTTGCTTGCTCCTTCCCACAATGCACTTCGTATTCAGCTCTTTATTTGTGAACAGTTCTCTAAACTCTAAAGAGTATCTTGTACAATTCAATACTGCCAAAACTCAGCTAACTCGCTCTCAACTGACTGCTCTGCTGGTTCTGTGCATTTCTTAAGTGATCTGCTATCCTTCAGCAACTACCTATTTAGGTCACACTCTGACCAGCAATTTGAGTGATTCTGATAATATTTCTAATGCAATCAAGGTCTTGTATCGGAAAGCTAACTTTGTCCTTCAGACGTTTTCTCCCTGCAGTCCTGTCATCAAAACCTTATTGTTCGAGACATACTGTATGTCACTCTCTGGAGCAGTCACTTGGAATCTTAGTTGCAAGCAGTTGGGGTCATTAGAGATTGTGTTCAACAACATGAGAAAAATTTGGAACCTACCGAGAGCACACACCAGGATTGTGCATCAAGTTGCTGGTGTCCCCAGTATATTTAACCGTTTAATCAAGAAGTTGTTTCATTTTATTAAATGAGCTAGCAAATCAGATTGTCTCTCATTAGACACATGTATGATTATTGCCACAATAAAGTCTACACCACACTTGGTTTTAACATTTTGAATTATTCTCGATATTGCAAACATTATTATATCCAAGATGTCAACTGTGCTGATTCGTTATTTGTGCATGTTTCGTTCTCAATCTCTCTCCATTAAGTCCATGATACACTCCATTTGTTGTTATTGATCATCTTCTATCTCACATATTGTAATGTAATCATTGCACCTTCACTGGTGTGATATCCAATTATAATTTAAAAAATAAAAAATAGTGTCTCCACTGCCCTTGCCCCCCCTAACCCCTAACTTAATGATAGCTAACTGACATCTGAGGAAAGTGTTGCGTTCCCCCCCCCCCCCCCCCCCCCCCCCCCCAAAAAAATAACAACCAAGTTAATGTTTTGGCCTGGATTCTCAAGGCAGTTCAGTCTACACCATTAGCAGTATTAACAAATTGTATCACAATTTTAGAAACCGTGGCCAGAATAAAATAGAGTAGTGCAATCGAGTCCAGAATTTATGCCGCTTCATACGCGAGGCTTTTAGAGTATAGCCAGTTTGTTACCCAAATCTTCAGGTTCGTTATCTTGTTCAGACATGCAAAAAGTTGTGGTCTTTCAGAAGCTTATAGACCTGTAATTGTGGCAGGAGAATTGCTTAATGTGATGCAGAATTGATGATTGTTCAATGGGAACAGGAGGTATGACTGGTATTAGAACACTGACTGGAGGAATGACTGTGATGTGGTCTGGCTTGCTTGTCTAACATTTGATCCATGTCATTGTGTTGTGGCCCTACTATAAACAACATATATATAGAAGTTAAATTCTACTCCAAAGTACAATTTTTACTCTTCTCACTACTGCCTGCTTATCCTCAGTATTTCAAAAGTATGAGAGTAAGGCTTCATATTGCTCGATAAGACGATTTACACAAGCTTCAAGGCTGAGCCATCGTGTTTGGCATGCTTTTAACAACTTGTGTGACTTGCATTCCACAAAACTCTGAAATTCTTCAAACTGTCGCAGCCTCCTTGGGCTCTTCTGGAAATAATACCATACATCAGTTGTAACATCTTCCAATTCATCAGGCAAGACTTTGCAGGCCTCATTTGCTGCTATGTGACAATGACAATGAAGAGCAACTAAAGTACATCGTAACCATGCCATCACTGAATTTCCTGCTCCCAAAATTACATTGGCCCCATCTGTACCTAATCCGACAAGATTATCATAAAGGAGGGTAGTGGATTCTTGAATATGCTGTTAAATAGCAGCTCTGCAGTTGCCCTCTCTACACTCTCTAGGGCAAAGAAGACACATCTCACCAGTCCTTGCGTGTTCGAAGAATCGAAGCATAATAGCAGCTTGTTGTGTAACGGTAATATCAGTTGTCTCATCAGTTTGGAGGCTAAAGTATTTAGTCTCTCTAACTGCTGCGTAAATGGTATTCCAACAATCCTGGGCAATAAGTTTCAACACAGCTGTTGCTTTACTACGACTGCACTTAAAGTCTTTAGCAATAGAAGAATCAGGAAACATCAACTAGAATAGTTTGGTACAATGATCACCCAATTGAAAGGTAAGATGGTGCTCTCCAAGGAAATATGCGAAGAGTACTTCTGCATGGATTACAGACTCCTCTCTTATTGGCCCAAAGTAGGACTGTAGAGGCAGTACACCCACACCATCTTTTTCTGAGTGTTTGTGTAATTTCGTTTCCTGGTGTCCCCTGAGATCTCTAGTACCACCTCTTCCAAGGTTTATATCACGAGAGAACTTCATACAGAAGGCAAAAGAAGATCGCTTTCTCGAAGTTGTGGCCCATGGGAAAGTCTTTGCATACTGTCTACAATAGACGCTTTTTTGCAGACTTAGAAGACCTGATAGATGTAGAGATTTGACTGTCAATGTCAATTTGTGAAACCTCATTATCTGAGTCAGAATCCATATCTGAATAATCTTCTTCTGGTAACCTTGAAGTACTGGGTTCTGAAGATGCCATAGCTATATAACTCTCTCTGACACTCACTGTGAAAGATTCTAACTCTTGCACAAATCAGGCTTTAAATACCCAACCAGATAGCTCATGAGCATGCATATACATGTAGAGGGTTCTGGCTCTGCAGTCACAGACCTGGGTGAACACAGGACAGATTCCTGCACAGACCAGGTGACCCCAAAATGACCACACTCAGTTAATACCACAGAGAGTGGTTTTGAAATAGGCTGCACATGGCATGAAATGTCAAACAATTTTCTAATGATGAAAAATCCAAACATTTATTGATAAAATCCAAACAGAAAATTTAAGGGTCAAAAATCCAAACAGTTTGGATAAAATCCAACACTATGGCAACACTGCAGTACATATATATATATATAGGAAATAAGAGCATAAAAAGAGGACATATACAACAATTGGTCTGAATGCAACCCTCAGACATTTCCAGTAATTCATCAAATTATCGTAATGTATTAAATGTGTCATGTGAACTGTCATTTTCTGGCCTTCATCCTCTAAAGCTTTGGACCCATTTTTCAATGACAGAAGAGAGGCTGGGTGGATTAGAGGTGATATCGTGAAAACAATTACATACCAAAGGTAATTTATCAAAGGAAGGATGACTGGAGCCAGTTAAAAGACAAACAAATTTGACTATGTTCGACATACTTTGTAATTGGTTATATTATCTCGCCTGTTGCTACCAAAAGAGTCATGCATTAATAGCTAGCTCTCCACATTCGTTACCTCCCACCCACCCTGTAAAGTTGTCAATTGTTAATAGTTAAATTGCTGTGGGATGCCAAAGCCTCTGTTGTTGCCAGGGTTACAGGGGCAATCCTGATAGCTGTCTATAAGATGATCTGCAGCCATAAATGCCACTCGTCCAATAATCTTCACCAACAAATGAAAGTCTGTACTCAGCCAGCTCATCAAACTAGAGGAGGTTTGCTTTGCAGGAAGCTTTTTTTTCAAGTAAAAAGTATTAGCTAGAACAACATTAGTGCACAAATTTGTACATCTGATCACTAATCTTGATAGAAGTGTTTAAGGAACTGCATTGGAGGAGATTGAAGCACCATGTCCTACTGGAAGGACAAATAATCTCCCACTTCTTTGGAGCATAGTGGGTGACCAATGAGGACTTGAATTAACAGGGCATTTTATACAGGTTGAAGTACGGCCTAGACTCAGGAAGGGGTCATGACACGTGTGCAACACTAGAAAGACCATGAGTAAAGGCTAAGGCATAGACTCAGGAAGGCTTTGACACATGCCCAGCGCTACAGAGACCATGAGCAAAGTCTAAGGCATAGACTCAGGAAGGTTTGGAGACGGTGACTTTAGCAAGCTCTTTGACCTCATGGCCTTCCTTGCACCTGATCCCTTTATGAATAACATACTCTTCAGCAAATAACCTTGAACCTGTTAATGCATCAAGGTGACCTTTCCCATTGGCTGAGATATTGACACTAGTACATAAAAATATTTGCTAGCCTCTTGCTCATTGCGCCTTGCACAATTAGGGCTGTGTCTATAGTTGGCTGTGTGTGCCTGAAAGCTATACCAGAACTCTCTTCGCTTTTTGCATGAACCAGTACTACTGGAATCATCAGTATACCACAACTGGTTGAAGCAATATTGCTCCCAGACTTCAGTTAGTTGATGAGTGGCTGGATCGCTGGCACATCCATCGGCATCGCCAATGGATCCTGTGCAGTACCACGAAATCTCAGCACTTTCAAAGAGTATCCATCTAACAGGTGCATGATAGTGTGCACTCAAATCTGGGGCAAGGATGGACAGATGGCTGGGATATTGTGAAGGACAGCTTTACAATTGGTGGAGTGGAATGCATTTATTGATCAGCAACAGGTCTCCATATAAGATCAGCAAGACAAAGTTGATGCATGACTTAGAGATTTGGTAATGTGTCTGGCACAAAAGTTGGTTTACTAATAGGTAGCTGTAGTATCGTTGGTGCACTAATAGGGAGTGAGTGTGGTTGGTGTACTAATAGGGAGTGAGTGTGGTTGGTGTACTAATAGGGAGTGAGTGTGGTTGGTGTACTAACAGTGAGTGAGTGTGGTTGGTGTACTAATAGGGAGTGAGTGTGGTTGGTATACTAATAGGGAGTGAGTGTGGTTGGTGTACTAATAGGGAGTGAGTGTGGTTGGTGTACTAATAGGGAGTGAGTGTGGTTGGTGTACTAATAGGGAGTGAGTGTGGTTGGTGTACTAATAGGGAGTGAGTGTGGTTGGTGTACTAATAGGGAGTGAGTGTGGTTGGTGTACTAATAGGGAGTGAGTGTGGTTGGTATACTAATAGGGAGTGAGTGTGGTTGGTGTACTAATAGGGAGTGAGTGTGGTTGGTGTAATAATAGTGAGTGAGTGTGGTTGGTATACTAATAGGGAGTGAGTGTGGTTGGTGTACTAATAGGGAGTGAGTGTGGTTGGTGTACTAATAGTGAGTGAGTGTGGTTGGTGTACTAATAGGGAGTGAGTGTGGTTGGTGTACTAATAGGGAGTGAGTGTGGTTGGTGTACTAATAGTGAGTGAGTGTGGTTGGTGTACTAATAGTGAGTGAGTGTGGTTGGTGTACTAATAGGGAGTGAGTGTGGTTGGTATACTAATAGGGAGTGAGTGTGGTTGGTATACTAATAGGGAGTGAGTGTGGTTGGTGTACTAATAGTGAGTGAGTGTGGTTGGTGTACTAATAGTGAGTGTGTGTGGTTGGTGTACTAATAGGGAGTGAGTGTGGTTGGTGTACTAATAGGGAGTGAGTGTGGTTGGTGCACTAATAGGGAGTGAGTGTGGTTGGTGTACTAATAGGGAGTGAGTGTGGTTGGTAAACTAATAGGGAGTGAGTGTGGTTGGTGTACTAATAGGGAGTGAGTGTGGTTGGTGTACTAATAGGGAGTGAGTGTGGTTGGTGTACTAATAGGGAGTGAGTGTGGTTGGTGTACTAATAGGGAGTGAGTGTGGTTGGTGTACTAATAGGGAGTGAGTGTGGTTGGTGTACTAATAGGGAGTGAGTGTGGTTGGTGTACTAATAGGGAGTGAGTGTGGTTGGTGTACTAATAGGAGTGAGTGTGGTTGGTGTACTAATAGTGAGTGAGTGTGGTTGGTGTACTAATAGTGAGTGAGTGTGGTTGGTGTAGTAATAGGGAGTGAGTGTGGTTGGTGTACTAATAGGGAGTGAGTGTGGTTGGTGTACTAATAGGGAGTGAGTGTGGTTGGTGTACTAATAGGGAGTGAGTGTGGTTGGTGTACTAATAGTGAGTGAGTGTGGTTGGTGCACTAATAGGGTGTGAGTGTGGTTGGTGCACTAATAGGGAGTGAGTGTGGTTGGTGTACTAATAGTGAGTGAGTGTGGTTGGTGTACTAATAGGGAGTGAGTGTGGTTGGTGTACTAATAGGGAGTGAGTGTGGTTGGTGTACTAATAGGGAGTGAGTGTGGTTGGTGTACTAATAGGGAGTGAGTGTGGTTGGTGTACTAATAGTGAGTGAGTGTGGTTGGTGTACTAATAGGGTGTGAGTATGGTTGGTGTACTAATAGGGAGTGTGTGTGGTTGGTATACTAATAGGGAGTGAGTATGGTTGGTGTACTAATAGGGAGTGAGTGTGGTTGGTGTACTAATAGGGAGTGAGTGTGGTTGGTGTACTAATAGGGAGTGAGTGTGGTTGGTGTACTAATAGGGAGTGAGTGTGGTTGGTGCACTAATAGGGAGTGAGTGTGGTTGGTGCACTAATAGTGAGTGAGTGTGGTTGGTGTACTAATAGGGAGTGAGTGTGGTTGGTATACTAATAGGGAGTGAGTGTGGTTGGTATACTAATAGTGAGTGAGTGTGGTTGGTGCACTAATAGTGAGTGAGTGTGGTTGGTGTACTAATAGGGAGTGAGTGTGGTTGGTGTACTAATAGGGAGTGAGTGTGGTTGGTGTACTAATAGTGAGTGAGTGTGGTTGGTGTACTAATAGGGAGTGAGTGTGGTTGGTGTACTAATAGGGAGTGAGTGTGGTTGGTGTACTAATAGGGAGTGAGTGTGGTTGGTATACTAATAGGGAGTGAGTGTGGTTGGTATACTAATAGGGAGTGAGTGTGGTTGGTGTACTAATAGTGAGTGAGTGTGGTTGGTGTACTAATAGGGAGTGAGTGTGGTTGGTGTACTAATAGGGAGTGAGTGTGGTTGGTGTACTAATAGGGAGTGAGTGTGGTTGGTGTACTAATAGTGAGTGAGTGTGGTTGGTGTACTAATAGGGAGTGAGTGTGGTTGGTGTACTAATAGGGAGTGAGTGTGGTTGGTGTACTAATAGGGAGTGAGTGTGGTTGGTATACTAATAGGGAGTGAGTGTGGTTGGTGTACTAATAGGGAGTGAGTGTGGTTGGTGTACTAATAGGGAGTGAGTGTGGTTGGTGTACTAATAGGGAGTGAGTGTGGTTGGTGTACTAATAGTGAGTGAGTGTGGTTGGTATACTAATAGTGAGTGAGTGTGGTTGGTGTACTAATAGTGAGTGAGTGTGGTTGGTGTACTAATAGTGAGTGAGTGTGGTTGGTGCACTAATAGGGAGTGAGTATGGTTGGTGTACTAATAGTGAGTGAGTGTGGTTGGTGTACTAATAGGGAGTGAGTGTGGTTGGTGTACTAATAGTGAGTGAGTATGGTTGGTGTACTAACAGGGAGTGAGTGTGGTTGGTGTACTAATAGTGAGTGAGTGTGGTTGGTGTACTAATAGGGAGTGAGTGTGGTTGGTGTACTAATAGGGAGTGAGTGTGGTTGGTGTACTAATAGTGAGTGAGTGTGGTTGGTGTACTAATAGGGAGTGAGTGTGGTTGGTATACTAATAGGGAGTGAGTGTGGTTGGTGTACTAATAGTGAGTGAGTGTGGTTGGTGTACTAATAGGGAGTGAGTGTGGTTGGTGTACTAATAGGGAGTGAGTGTGGTTGGTGTACTAATAGGGAGTGAGTGTGGTTGGTGTACTAATAGTGAGTGAATGTGGTTGGTGCACTAATAGGGAGTAAGTGTGGTTGGTGTACTAATAGGGAGTGAGTGTGGTTGGTGTACTAATAGTGAGTGAGTGTGGTTGGTGTACTAATAGTGAGTGAGTGTGGTTGGTATACTAATAGTGAGTGAGTGTGGTTGGTGCACTAATAGGGAGTGAGTGTGGTTGGTGTACTAATAGGGAGTGAGTGTGGTTGGTATATTAATAGTGAGTGAGTGTGGTTGGTGTACTAATAGGGAGTGAGTGTGGTTGGTGTACTAATAGGGAGTGAGTGTGGTTGGTGTACTAATAGGGAGTGAGTGTGGTTGGTGTACTAATAGGGAGTGAGTGTGGTTGGTATACTAATAGTGAGTGAGTGTGGTTGGTGTACTAATAGGGAGTGAGTGTGGTTGGTATACTAATAGGGAGTGAGTGTGGTTGGTGTACTAATAGTGAGTGAGTGTGGTTGGTGTACTAATAGGGAGTGAGTGTGGTTGGTGCACTAATAGGGAGTGAGTGTGGTTGGTGTACTAATAGGGAGTGAGTGTGGTTGGTGTACTAATAGGGAGTGAGTGTGGTTGGTGTACTAATAGGGAGTGAGTGTGGTTGGTGTACTAATAGTGAGTGAGTGTGGTTGGTGTACTAATAGTGAGTGAGTGTGGTTGGTGTACTAATAGGGAGTGAGTGTGGTTGGTGCACTAATAGGGAGTGAGTGTGGTTGGTGTACTAATAGGGAGTGAGTGTGGTTGGTGTACTAATAGGGAGTGAGTGTGGTTGGTGTACTAATAGGGAGTGAGTGTGGTTGGTATACTAATAAGTGAGTGTGGTTGGTGTACTAATAGTGAGTGAGTGTGGTTGGTGTACTAATAGGGAGTGAGTGTGGTTGGTGTACTAATAGGGAGTGAGTGTGGTTGGTGTACTAATAGGGAGTGAGTGTGGTTGGTGTACTAATAGGGAGTGAGTGTGGTTGGTGTACTAATAGGGAGTGAGTTTGGTTGGTGTACTAATAGGGAGTGAGTGTGGTTGGTGTACTAATAGGGAGTGAGTGTGGTTGGTGTACTAATAGGGAGTGAGTGTGGTTGGTGTACTAATAGGGAGTGAGTGTGGTTGGTGTACTAATAGTGAGTGAGTGTGGTTGATGTACTAATAGGGAGTGAGTGTGGTTGGTGTACTAATAGTGAGTGAGTATGGTTGGTGTACTAATAGGGAGTGAGTGTGGTTGGTATACTAATAGGGAGTGAGTGTGGTTGGTATACTAATAGGGAGTGAGTGTGGTTGGTGTACTAATAGGGAGTGAGTGTGGTTGGTATACTAATAGGGAGTGAGTGTGGTTGGTGCACTAATAGGGAGTGAGTGTGGTTGGTGTACTAATAGGGAGTGAGTGTGGTTGGTGTACTAATAGGGAGTGAGTGTGGTTGGTGTACTAATAGTGAGTGAGTGTGGTTGGTGTACTAATAGGGAGTGAGTGTGGTTGGTGTACTAATAGGGAGTGAGTGTGGTTGGTGTACTAATAGGGAGTGAGTGTGGTTGGTGTACTAATAGTGAGTGAGTGTGGTTGGTGTACTAATAGGGAGTGAGTGTGGTTGGTGTACTAATAGGGAGTGAGTGTGGTTGGTGTACTAATAGGGAGTGAGTGTGGTTGATGTGCTAATAGGGAGTGAGTGTGGTTGGTGTACTAATAGTGAGTGAGTGTGGTTGGTGTACTAATAGGGAGTGAGTGTGGTTGGTGTACTAATAGTGAGTGAGTGTGGTTGGTGTACTAATAGGGAGTGAGTGTGGTTGGTGTACTAATAGGGAGTGAGTGTGGTTGGTGTACTAATAGGGAGTGAGTGTGGTTGATGTACTAATAGGGAGTGAGTGTGGTTGGTATACTAATAGGGAGTGAGTGTGGTTGGTATACTAATAGGGAGTGAGTGTGGTTGGTATACTAATAGGTAGTGAGTGTGGTTGGTGTACTAATAGGGAGTGAGTGTGGTTGGTGTACTAATAGTGAGTGAGTGTGGTTGGTATACTAATAGGGAGTGGGTGTTATCGTGTACTAATAGTGAGTGGGTGTGGTTGGTATACTAATAGGGAGTGAGTGTGGTTGGTGTACTAATAGGGAGTGAGTGTGGTTGGTGTACTAATAGGGAGTGAGTGTGGTTGATGTACTAATAGGGAGTGAGTGTGGTTGGTGTACTAATAGGGAGTGAGTGTGGTTGGTATACTAATAGGGAGTGAGTGTGGTTGGTATACTAATAGGGAGTGAGTGTGGTTGGTGTACTAATAGGGAGTGAGTGTGGTTGGTGTACTAATAGTGAGTGAGTGTGGTTGGTGTACTAATAGGGAGTGAGTGTGGTTGGTGTACTAATAGGGAGTGAGTGTGGTTGGTATACTAATAGGGAGTGAGTGTGGTTGGTGTACTAATAGTGAGTGAGTGTGGTTGGTGTACTAATAGGGAGTGAGTGTGGTTGATGTACTAATAGGGAGTGAGTGTGGTTGGTGTACTAATAGGGAGTGAGTGTGGTTGGTGTACTAATAGGGAGTGAGTGTGGTTGGTGTACTAATAGGGAGTGAGTGTGGTTGGTGTACTAATAGGGAGTGAGTGTGGTTGGTGTACTAATAGGGAGTGAGTGTGGTTGGTGTACTAATAGGGAGTGAGTGTGGTTGGTATACTAATAGGGAGTGAGTGTGGTTGGTGTACTAATAGTGAGTGAGTGTGGTTGGTGTACTAATAGGGAGTGAGTGTGGTTGATGTACTAATAGGGAGTGAGTGTGGTTGGTGTACTAATAGGGAGTGAGTGTGGTTGGTGTACTAATAGGGAGTGAGTGTGGTTGGTGTACTAATAGGGAGTGAGTGTGGTTGGTGTACTAATAGGGAGTGAGTGTGGTTGGTGTACTAATAGTGAGTGAGTGTGGTTGGTGTACTAATAGGGAGTGAGTGTGGTTGGTGTACTAATAGGGAGTGAGTGTGGTTGGTGTACTAATAGGGAATGAGTGTGGTTGGTGTACTAATAGTGAGTGAGTGTGGTTGGTATACTAATAGGGAGTGAGTGTGGTTGGTGTACTAATAGTGAGTGAGTGTGGTTGGTATACTAATAGGGAGTGAGTGTGGTTGGTGTACTAATAGGGAGTGAGTGTGGTTGGTGTACTAATAGGGAGTGAGTGTGGTTGATGTACTAATAGGGAGTGAGTGTGGTTGGTGTACTAATAGGGAGTGAGTGTGGTTGGTATACTAATAGGGAGTGAGTGTGGTTGGTATACTAATAGGGAGTGAGTGTGGTTGGTATACTAATAGTGAGTGAGTGTGGTTGGTGTACTAATAGGGAGTGAGTGTGGTTGGTGTACTAATAGGGAGTGAGTGTGGTTGGTGTACTAATGGGAGTGAGTGTGGTTGGTGTACTAATAGTGAGTGAGTGTGGTTGGTGTACTAATAGGGAGTGAGTGTAGTTGGTATACTAATAGGGAGTGAGTGTGGTTGGTGTACTAATAGGGAGTGTGTGTGGTTGGTGCACTAATAGGGAGTGAGTGTGGTTGGTGTACTAATAGGGAGTGAGTGTGGTTGGTGTACTAATAGGGAGGGAGTGTGGTTGGTGTACTAATAGGGAGTGAGTGTGGTTGGTGTACTAATAGGGTGTGAGTGTGGTTGGTGTACTAATAGGGAGTGAGTGTGGTTGATGTACTAATAGGGAGTGAGTGTGGTTGGTATACTAATAGGGAGTGAGTGTGGTTGGTATACTAATAGGGAGTGAGTGTGGTTGGTATACTAATAGGTAGTGAGTGTGGTTGGTGTACTAATAGGGAGTGAGTGTGGTTGGTGTACTAATAGTGAGTGAGTGTGGTTGGTGTACTAATAGGGAGTGAGTGTGGTTGGTGTACTAATAGTGAGTGAGTGTGGTTGGTATACTAATAGGGAGTGAGTGTGGTTGGTGTACTAATAGGGAGTGAGTGTGGTTGGTGTACTAATAGTGAGTGAGTGTGGTTGGTGTACTAATAGGGAGTGAGTGTGGTTGGTGTACTAATAGTGAGTGAGTGTGGTTGGTGTACTAATAGTGAGTGAGTGTGGTTGGTATACTAATAGTGAGTGAGTGTGGTTGGTGTACTAATAGGGAGTGAGTGTGGTTGGTGTACTAATAGGGAGTGAGTGTGGTTGGTGTACTAATAGGGAGTGAGTGTGGTTGGTGTACTAATAGGGAGTGAGTGTGGTTGGTGTACTAATAGGGAGTGAGTGTGGTTGGTATACTAATAGGGAGTGAGTGTGGTTGGTGTACTAATAGTGAGTGAGTGTGGTTGGTGTACTAATAGTGAGTGAGTGTGGTTGGTATACTAATAGGGAGTGAGTGTGGTTGGTATACTAATAGTGAGTGAGTGTGGTTGGTGTACTAATAGGGAGTGAGTGTGGTTGGTATACTAATAGGGAGTGAGTGTGGTTGGTGCACTAATAATAGGGAGTGAGTGTGGTTGGTATACTAATAGGGAGTGAGTGTGGTTGGTGTACTAATAGGGAGTGAGTGTGGTTGGTGTACTAATAGGGAGTGAGTGTGGTTGGTGTACTAATAGGGAGTGAGTGTGGTTGGTGCACTAATAGGGAGTGAGTGTGGATGGTGTACTAATAGGGAGTGAGTGTGGTTGGTATACTAATAGGGAGTGAGTGTGGTTGGTGTACTAATAGGGAGTGAGTGTGGTTGGTGTACTAATAGGGAGTGAGTGTGGTTGGTGTACTAATAGGGAGTGAGTGTGGTTGGTGTACTAATAGGGAGTGAGTGTGGTTGGTATACTAATAGGGAGTGAGTGTGGTTGGTGTACTAATAGGGAGTGAGTGTGGTTGGTGTACTAATAGGGAGTGAGTGTGGTTGGTGTACTAATAGTGAGTGAGTGTGGTTGGTGTACTAATAGGGAGTGAGTGTGGTTGGTGTACTAATAGGGAGTGAGTGTGGTTGGTGTACTAATAGGGAGTGAGTGTGGTTGGTGTACTAATAGGGAGTGAGTGTGGTTGGTGTACTAATAGTGAGTGAGTGTGGTTGGTGTACTAATAGGGAGTGAGTGTGGTTGGTGTACTAATAGGGAGTGAGTGTGGTTGGTGTACTAATAGGAAGTGAGTGTGGTTGGTGTACTAATAGGGAGTGAGTGTGGTTGGTGTACTAATAGGGAGTGAGTGTGGTTGGTGTACTAATAGTGAGTGAGTGTGGTTGGTGTACTAATAGGGAGTGAGTGTGGTTGGTATACTAATAGGGAGTGAGTGTGGTTGGTGTACTAATAGGGAGTGAGTGTGGTTGGTGTACTAATAGGGAGTGAGTGTGGTTGGTGTACTAATAGTGAGTGAGTGTGGTTGGTGTACTAATAGGGAGTGAGTGTGGTTGGTGTACTAATTCTGAGTGAGTGTGGTTGGTGTACTAATAGGGAGTGAGTGTGGTTGGTGTACTAATAGGGAGTGAGTGTGGTTGGTGTACTAATAGGAAGTGAGTGTGGTTGGTGCACTAATAGGGAGTGAGTGTGGTTGGTATACTAATAGGGAGTGAGTGTGGTTGGTATACTAATATGGAGTGAGTGTGGTTGGTGTCCTAATAGGGAGTGAGTGTGGTTGGTGTACTAATAGGGAGTGAGTGTGGTTGGTGTACTAATAGGGAGTGAGTGTGGTTGGTATACTAATAGTGAGTGAGTGTGGTTGGTGTACTAATAGGGAGTGAGTGTGGTTGGTGTACTAATAGGGAGTGAGTGTGGTTGGTGTACTAATAGGGAGTGAGTGTGGTTGGTGTACTAATAGGGAGTGAGTGTGGTTGGTATACTAATAGGGAGTGAGTGTGGTTGGTGTACTAATAGGGAGTGAGTGTGGTTGGTATACTAATAGGGAGTGAGTGTGGTTGGTGTACTAATAGGGAGTGAGTGTGGTTGGTGTACTAATAGGGAGTGAGTGTGGTTGGTGTACTAATAGTGAGTGAGTGTGGTTGGTGTACTAATAGGGAGTGAGTGTGGTTGGTGTACTAATAGGGAGTGAGTGTGGTTGGTGTACTAATAGGGAGTGAGTGTGGTTGGTGTACTAATAGGGAGTGAGTGTGGTTGGTGTACTAATAGTGAGTGAGTGTGGTTGGTGTACTAATAGGGAGTGAGTGTGGTTGGTGTACTAATTCTGAGTGAGTGTGGTTGGTGTACTAATAGGGAGTGAGTGTGGTTGGTGTACTAATAGGGAGTGAGTGTGGTTGGTGTACTAATAGGAAGTGAGTGTGGTTGGTGCACTAATAGGGAGTGAGTGTGGTTGGTGTACTAATAGGGAGTGAGTGTGGTTGGTGTACTAATAGGGAGTGAGTGTGGTTGGTGTACTAATAGGGAGTGAGTGTGGTTGGTGTACTAATAGGGAGTGAGTGTGGTTGGTGTACTAATAGGGAGTGAGTGTGGTTGGTGTACTAATAGGGAGTGAGTGTGGTTGGTGCACTAATAGTGAGTGAGTGTGGTTGGTGTACTAATAGGGAGTGATTGTGGTTGGTATACTAATAGGAAGTGAGTGTGGTTGGTGTACTAATAGGGAGTGAGTGTGGTTGGTGCACTAATAGGGAGTGAGTGTGGTTGGTGTACTAATAGGGAGTGAGTGTGGTTGGTGCACTAATAGGGAGTGAGTGTGGTTGGTGTACTAATAGGGAGTGAGTGTGGTTGGTGTACTAATAGGGAGTGAGTGTGGTTGGTATACTAATAGGGAGTGAGTGTGGTTGGTGTACTAATAGGGAGTGAGTGTGGTTGGTCCACTAATAGGGAGTGAGTGTGGTTGGTGTACTAATAGGGAGTGAGTGTGGTTGGTGTACTAATAGGGAGTGAGTGTGGTTGGTGTACTAATAGGGAGTGAGTGTGGTTGGTATACTAATAGGGAGTGAGTGTGGTTGGTGTACTAATAGGGAGTGAGTGTGGTTGGTGTACTAATAGTGAGTGAGTGTGGTTGGTGTACTAATAGGGAGTGAGTGTGGTTGGTGTACTAATAGTGAGTGAGTGTGGTTGGTGCACTATTAGGGAGTGAGTTTGGTTGGTGTACTAATAGGGAGTGAGTGTGTTTGGTATACTAATAGGGAGTGAGTGTGGTTGGTATACTAATAGGGAGTGAGTGTGGTTGGTGTACTAATAGGGAGTGAGTGTGGTTGGTATACTAATAGGGAGTGAGTGTGGTTGGTGTACTAATAGTGAGTGAGTGTGGTTGGTGTACTAATAGTGAGTGAGTGTGGTTGGTATACTAATAGTGAGTGAGTGTGGTTGGTGTACTAATAGGGAGTGAGTGTGGTAGGTATACTAATAGGGAGTGAGTGTGGTTGGTGTACTAATAGTGAGTGAGTGTGGTTGGTGTACTAATAGTGAGTGAGTGTGGTTGGTGTACTAATAGGGAGTGAGTGTGGTTGGTGTACTAATAGGGAGTGAGTGTGGTTGGTGTACTAATAGGGAGTGAGTGTGGTTGGTGTACTAATAGGGAGTGAGTGTGGTTGGTGTACTAATAGTGAGTGAGTGTGGTTGGTGTACTAATAGGGAGTGAGTGTGGTTGGTGTACTAATAGTGAGTGAGTGTGGTTGGTGTACTAATAGTGAGTGAGTGTGGTTGGTGTACTAATAGGGAGTGAGTGTGGTTGGTGTACTAATAGGGAGTGAGTGTGGTTGGTGTACTAATAGTGAGTGAGTGTGGTTGGTGTACTAATAGGGAGTGAGTGTGGTTGGTGTACTAATAGTGAGTGAGTGTGGTTGGTGTACTAATAGGGAGTGAGTGTGGTTGGTGTACTAATAGGGAGTGAGTGTGGTTGGTGAACTAATAGGGAGTGAGTGTGGTTGGTGTACTAATAGGGAGTGAGTGTGGTTGGTATACTAATAGGGAGTGAGTGTGGTTGGTGTACTAATAGTGAGTGAGTGTGGTTGGTATACTAATAGGGAGTGAGTGTGGTTGGTATACTAATAGTGAGTGAGTGTGGTTGGTATACTAATAGGGAGTGAGTGTGGTTGGTGTACTAATAGGGAGTGAGTGTGGTTGGTGTACTAATAGTGAGTGAGTGTGGTTGGTGTACTAATAGGGAGTGAGTGTGGTTGGTGTACTAATAGTGAGTGAGTGTGGTTGGTGTACTAATAGGGAGTGAGTTTGGTTGGTGCACTAATAGGGAGTGAGTGTGGTTGGTGTACTAATAGTGAGTGAGTGTGGTTGGTGTACTAATAGGGAGTGAGTGTGGTTGGTGTACTAATAGGGAGTGAGTTTGGTTGGTGCACTAATAGGGAGTGAGTGTGGTTGGTATACTAATAGGGAGTGAGTGTGGTTGGTGTACTAATAGGGAGTGAGTGTGGTTGGTGCACTAATAGGGAGTGAGTGTGGTTGGTATACTAATAGGGAGTGAGTGTGGTTGGTATACTAATAGTGAGTGAGTGTGGGGGAGTGAGTGTGGTTGGTGTACTAATAGGGAGTGAGTGTGGTTGGTGTACTAATAGGGAGTGAGTGTGGTTGGTGTACTAATAGGGAGTGAGTGTGGTTGGTGTACTAATAGGGAGTGAGTGTGGTTGGTATACTAATAGTGAGTGAGTGTGGTTGGTGTACTAATAGTGAGTGAGTGTGGTTGGTGTACTAATAGTGAGTGAGTGTGGTTGGTGTACTAATAGTGAGTGAGTGTGGTTGGTATACTAATAGTGAGTGAGTGTGGTTGGTGTACTAATAGGGAGTGAGTGTGGTTGGTATATTAATAGTGAGTGAGTGTGGTTGGTGTACTAATAGGGAGTGAGTGTGGTTGGTGTACTAATAGGGAGTGAGTGTGGTTGGTGTACTAATAGGGAGTGAGTGTGGTTGGTGTACTAATAGGGAGTGAGTGTGGTTGGTATACTAATAGTGAGTGAGTGTGGTTGGTGTACTAATAGGGAGTGAGTGTGGTTGGTATACTAATAGGGAGTGAGTGTGGTTGGTGTACTAATAGTGAGTGAGTGTGGTTGGTGTACTAATAGGGAGTGAGTGTGGTTGGTGCACTAATAGGGAGTGAGTGTGGTTGGTGTACTAATAGGGAGTGAGTGTGGTTGGTGTACTAATAGGGAGTGAGTGTGGTTGGTGTACTAATAGGGAGTGAGTGTGGTTGGTGTACTAATAGTGAGTGAGTGTGGTTGATGTACTAATAGGGAGTGAGTGTGGTTGGTGTACTAATAGGGAGTGAGTGTGGTTGGTGTACTAATAGGGAGTGAGTGTGGTTGGTGTACTAATAGGGAGTGAGTGTGGTTGGTGTACTAATAGGGAGTGAGTGTGGTTGGTGTACTAATAGGGAGTGAGTGTGGTTGGTGTACTAATAGGGAGTGAGTGTGGTTGGTGTACTAATAGGGAGTGAGTGTGGTTGGTGTACTAATAGGGAGTGAGTGTGGTTGGTGTACTAATAGGGAGTGAGTGTGGTTGGTGTACTAATAGGGAGTGAGTGTGGTTGGTGTACTAATAGGGAGTGAGTGTGGTTGGTGTACTAATAGGGAGTGAGTGTGGTTGGTGTACTAATAGGGAGTGAGTGTGGTTGGTGTACTAATAGTGAGTGAGTGTGGTTGGTGTACTAATAGTGAGTGAGTGTGGTTGGTGTACTAATAGGGAGTGAGTGTGGTTGGTGCACTAATAGGGAGTGAGTGTGGTTGGTGTACTAATAGGGAGTGAGTGTGGTTGGTGTACTAATAGGGAGTGAGTGTGGTTGGTGTACTAATAGGGAGTGAGTGTGGTTGGTATACTAATAGGGAGTGAGTGTGGTTGGTGTACTAATAGTGAGTGAGTGTGGTTGGTGTACTAATAGGGAGTGAGTGTGGTTGGTGTACTAATAGGGAGTGAGTGTGGTTGGTGTACTAATAGGGAGTGAGTGTGGTTGGTGTACTAATAGGGAGTGAGTGTGGTTGGTGTACTAATAGGGAGTGAGTTTGGTTGGTGTACTAATAGGGAGTGAGTGTGGTTGGTGTACTAATAGGGAGTGAGTGTGGTTGGTGTACTAATAGGGAGTGAGTGTGGTTGGTGTACTAATAGGGAGTGAGTGTGGTTGGTGTACTAATAGTGAGTGAGTGTGGTTGATGTACTAATAGGGAGTGAGTGTGGTTGGTGTACTAATAGTGAGTGAGTATGGTTGGTGTACTAATAGGGAGTGAGTGTGGTTGGTATACTAATAGGGAGTGAGTGTGGTTGGTATACTAATAGGGAGTGAGTGTGGTTGGTGTACTAATAGGGAGTGAGTGTGGTTGGTATACTAATAGGGAGTGAGTGTGGTTGGTGCACTAATAGGGAGTGAGTGTGGTTGGTGTACTAATAGGGAGTGAGTGTGGTTGGTGTACTAATAGGGAGTGAGTGTGGTTGGTGTACTAATAGTGAGTGAGTGTGGTTGGTGTACTAATAGGGAGTGAGTGTGGTTGGTGTACTAATAGGGAGTGAGTGTGGTTGGTGTACTAATAGGGAGTGAGTGTGGTTGGTGTACTAATAGTGAGTGAGTGTGGTTGGTGTACTAATAGGGAGTGAGTGTGGTTGGTGTACTAATAGGGAGTGAGTGTGGTTGGTGTACTAATAGGGAGTGAGTGTGGTTGATGTGCTAATAGGGAGTGAGTGTGGTTGGTGTACTAATAGTGAGTGAGTGTGGTTGGTGTACTAATAGGGAGTGAGTGTGGTTGGTGTACTAATAGTGAGTGAGTGTGGTTGGTGTACTAATAGGGAGTGAGTGTGGTTGGTGTACTAATAGGGAGTGAGTGTGGTTGGTGTACTAATAGGGAGTGAGTGTGGTTGATGTACTAATAGGGAGTGAGTGTGGTTGGTATACTAATAGGGAGTGAGTGTGGTTGGTATACTAATAGGGAGTGAGTGTGGTTGGTATACTAATAGGTAGTGAGTGTGGTTGGTGTACTAATAGGGAGTGAGTGTGGTTGGTGTACTAATAGTGAGTGAGTGTGGTTGGTATACTAATAGGGAGTGGGTGTTATCGTGTACTAATAGTGAGTGGGTGTGGTTGGTATACTAATAGGGAGTGAGTGTGGTTGGTATACTAATAGTGAGTGAGTGTGGGGGAGTGAGTGTGGTTGGTGTACTAATAGGGAGTGAGTGTGGTTGGTGTACTAATAGGGAGTGAGTGTGGTTGGTGTACTAATAGGGAGTGAGTGTGGTTGGTGTACTAATAGGGAGTGAGTGTGGTTGGTATACTAATAGTGAGTGAGTGTGGTTGGTGTACTAATAGTGAGTGAGTGTGGTTGGTGTACTAATAGTGAGTGAGTGTGGTTGGTGTACTAATAGTGAGTGAGTGTGGTTGGTATACTAATAGTGAGTGAGTGTGGTTGGTGTACTAATAGGGAGTGAGTGTGGTTGGTATATTAATAGTGAGTGAGTGTGGTTGGTGTACTAATAGGGAGTGAGTGTGGTTGGTGTACTAATAGGGAGTGAGTGTGGTTGGTGTACTAATAGGGAGTGAGTGTGGTTGGTGTACTAATAGGGAGTGAGTGTGGTTGGTATACTAATAGTGAGTGAGTGTGGTTGGTGTACTAATAGGGAGTGAGTGTGGTTGGTATACTAATAGGGAGTGAGTGTGGTTGGTGTACTAATAGTGAGTGAGTGTGGTTGGTGTACTAATAGGGAGTGAGTGTGGTTGGTGCACTAATAGGGAGTGAGTGTGGTTGGTGTACTAATAGGGAGTGAGTGTGGTTGGTGTACTAATAGGGAGTGAGTGTGGTTGGTGTACTAATAGGGAGTGAGTGTGGTTGGTGTACTAATAGTGAGTGAGTGTGGTTGGTGTACTAATAGTGAGTGAGTGTGGTTGGTGTACTAATAGGGAGTGAGTGTGGTTGGTGCACTAATAGGGAGTGAGTGTGGTTGGTGTACTAATAGGGAGTGAGTGTGGTTGGTGTACTAATAGGGAGTGAGTGTGGTTGGTGTACTAATAGGGAGTGAGTGTGGTTGGTATACTAATAGGGAGTGAGTGTGGTTGGTGTACTAATAGTGAGTGAGTGTGGTTGGTGTACTAATAGGGAGTGAGTGTGGTTGGTGTACTAATAGGGAGTGAGTGTGGTTGGTGTACTAATAGGGAGTGAGTGTGGTTGGTGTACTAATAGGGAGTGAGTGTGGTTGGTGTACTAATAGGGAGTGAGTTTGGTTGGTGTACTAATAGGGAGTGAGTGTGGTTGGTGTACTAATAGGGAGTGAGTGTGGTTGGTGTACTAATAGGGAGTGAGTGTGGTTGGTGTACTAATAGGGAGTGAGTGTGGTTGGTGTACTAATAGTGAGTGAGTGTGGTTGATGTACTAATAGGGAGTGAGTGTGGTTGGTGTACTAATAGTGAGTGAGTATGGTTGGTGTACTAATAGGGAGTGAGTGTGGTTGGTATACTAATAGGGAGTGAGTGTGGTTGGTATACTAATAGGGAGTGAGTGTGGTTGGTGTACTAATAGGGAGTGAGTGTGGTTGGTATACTAATAGGGAGTGAGTGTGGTTGGTGTACTAATAGGGAGTGAGTGTGGTTGGTGCACTAATAGGGAGTGAGTGTGGTTGGTATACTAATAGGGAGTGAGTGTGGTTGGTATACTAATAGTGAGTGAGTGTGGGGGAGTGAGTGTGGTTGGTGTACTAATAGGGAGTGAGTGTGGTTGGTGTACTAATAGGGAGTGAGTGTGGTTGGTGTACTAATAGGGAGTGAGTGTGGTTGGTGTACTAATAGGGAGTGAGTGTGGTTGGTATACTAATAGTGAGTGAGTGTGGTTGGTGTACTAATAGTGAGTGAGTGTGGTTGGTGTACTAATAGTGAGTGAGTGTGGTTGGTGTACTAATAGTGAGTGAGTGTGGTTGGTATACTAATAGTGAGTGAGTGTGGTTGGTGTACTAATAGGGAGTGAGTGTGGTTGGTATATTAATAGTGAGTGAGTGTGGTTGGTGTACTAATAGGGAGTGAGTGTGGTTGGTGTACTAATAGGGAGTGAGTGTGGTTGGTGTACTAATAGGGAGTGAGTGTGGTTGGTGTACTAATAGGGAGTGAGTGTGGTTGGTATACTAATAGTGAGTGAGTGTGGTTGGTGTACTAATAGGGAGTGAGTGTGGTTGGTATACTAATAGGGAGTGAGTGTGGTTGGTGTACTAATAGTGAGTGAGTGTGGTTGGTGTACTAATAGGGAGTGAGTGTGGTTGGTGCACTAATAGGGAGTGAGTGTGGTTGGTGTACTAATAGGGAGTGAGTGTGGTTGGTGTACTAATAGGGAGTGAGTGTGGTTGGTGTACTAATAGGGAGTGAGTGTGGTTGGTGTACTAATAGTGAGTGAGTGTGGTTGGTGTACTAATAGTGAGTGAGTGTGGTTGGTGTACTAATAGGGAGTGAGTGTGGTTGGTGCACTAATAGGGAGTGAGTGTGGTTGGTGTACTAATAGGGAGTGAGTGTGGTTGGTGTACTAATAGGGAGTGAGTGTGGTTGGTGTACTAATAGGGAGTGAGTGTGGTTGGTATACTAATAGGGAGTGAGTGTGGTTGGTGTACTAATAGTGAGTGAGTGTGGTTGGTGTACTAATAGGGAGTGAGTGTGGTTGGTGTACTAATAGGGAGTGAGTGTGGTTGGTGTACTAATAGGGAGTGAGTGTGGTTGGTGTACTAATAGGGAGTGAGTGTGGTTGGTGTACTAATAGGGAGTGAGTTTGGTTGGTGTACTAATAGGGAGTGAGTGTGGTTGGTGTACTAATAGGGAGTGAGTGTGGTTGGTGTACTAATAGGGAGTGAGTGTGGTTGGTGTACTAATAGGGAGTGAGTGTGGTTGGTGTACTAATAGTGAGTGAGTGTGGTTGATGTACTAATAGGGAGTGAGTGTGGTTGGTGTACTAATAGTGAGTGAGTATGGTTGGTGTACTAATAGGGAGTGAGTGTGGTTGGTATACTAATAGGGAGTGAGTGTGGTTGGTATACTAATAGGGAGTGAGTGTGGTTGGTGTACTAATAGGGAGTGAGTGTGGTTGGTATACTAATAGGGAGTGAGTGTGGTTGGTGCACTAATAGGGAGTGAGTGTGGTTGGTGTACTAATAGGGAGTGAGTGTGGTTGGTGTACTAATAGGGAGTGAGTGTGGTTGGTGTACTAATAGTGAGTGAGTGTGGTTGGTGTACTAATAGGGAGTGAGTGTGGTTGGTGTACTAATAGGGAGTGAGTGTGGTTGGTGTACTAATAGGGAGTGAGTGTGGTTGGTGTACTAATAGTGAGTGAGTGTGGTTGGTGTACTAATAGGGAGTGAGTGTGGTTGGTGTACTAATAGGGAGTGAGTGTGGTTGGTGTACTAATAGGGAGTGAGTGTGGTTGATGTGCTAATAGGGAGTGAGTGTGGTTGGTGTACTAATAGTGAGTGAGTGTGGTTGGTGTACTAATAGGGAGTGAGTGTGGTTGGTGTACTAATAGTGAGTGAGTGTGGTTGGTGTACTAATAGGGAGTGAGTGTGGTTGGTGTACTAATAGGGAGTGAGTGTGGTTGGTGTACTAATAGGGAGTGAGTGTGGTTGATGTACTAATAGGGAGTGAGTGTGGTTGGTATACTAATAGGGAGTGAGTGTGGTTGGTATACTAATAGGGAGTGAGTGTGGTTGGTGTACTAATAGGGAGTGAGTGTGGTTGGTATACTAATAGGGAGTGAGTGTGGTTGGTGCACTAATAGGGAGTGAGTGTGGTTGGTGTACTAATAGGGAGTGAGTGTGGTTGGTGTACTAATAGGGAGTGAGTGTGGTTGGTGTACTAATAGTGAGTGAGTGTGGTTGGTGTACTAATAGGGAGTGAGTGTGGTTGGTGTACTAATAGGGAGTGAGTGTGGTTGGTGTACTAATAGGGAGTGAGTGTGGTTGGTGTACTAATAGTGAGTGAGTGTGGTTGGTGTACTAATAGGGAGTGAGTGTGGTTGGTGTACTAATAGGGAGTGAGTGTGGTTGGTGTACTAATAGGGAGTGAGTGTGGTTGATGTGCTAATAGGGAGTGAGTGTGGTTGGTGTACTAATAGTGAGTGAGTGTGGTTGGTGTACTAATAGGGAGTGAGTGTGGTTGGTGTACTAATAGTGAGTGAGTGTGGTTGGTGTACTAATAGGGAGTGAGTGTGGTTGGTGTACTAATAGGGAGTGAGTGTGGTTGGTGTACTAATAGGGAGTGAGTGTGGTTGATGTACTAATAGGGAGTGAGTGTGGTTGGTATACTAATAGGGAGTGAGTGTGGTTGGTATACTAATAGGGAGTGAGTGTGGTTGGTATACTAATAGGTAGTGAGTGTGGTTGGTGTACTAATAGGGAGTGAGTGTGGTTGGTGTACTAATAGTGAGTGAGTGTGGTTGGTATACTAATAGGGAGTGGGTGTTATCGTGTACTAATAGTGAGTGGTGTGGTTGGTATACTAATAGGGAGTGAGTGTGGTTGGTATACTAATAGTGAGTGAGTGTGGGGAGTGAGTGTGGTTGGTGTACTAATAGGGAGTGAGTGTGGTTGGTGTACTAATAGGGAGTGAGTGTGGTTGGTGTACTAATAGGGAGTGAGTGTGGTTGGTGTACTAATAGGGAGTGAGTGTGGTTGGTATACTAATAGTGAGTGAGTGTGGTTGGTGTACTAATAGTGAGTGAGTGTGGTTGGTGTACTAATAGTGAGTGAGTGTGGTTGGTGTACTAATAGTGAGTGAGTGTGGTTGGTATACTAATAGTGAGTGAGTGTGGTTGGTGTACTAATAGGGAGTGAGTGTGGTTGGTATATTAATAGTGAGTGAGTGTGGTTGGTGTACTAATAGGGAGTGAGTGTGGTTGGTGTACTAATAGGGAGTGAGTGTGGTTGGTGTACTAATAGGGAGTGAGTGTGGTTGGTGTACTAATAGGGAGTGAGTGTGGTTGGTATACTAATAGTGAGTGAGTGTGGTTGGTGTACTAATAGGGAGTGAGTGTGGTTGGTATACTAATAGGGAGTGAGTGTGGTTGGTGTACTAATAGTGAGTGAGTGTGGTTGGTGTACTAATAGGGAGTGAGTGTGGTTGGTGCACTAATAGGGAGTGAGTGTGGTTGGTGTACTAATAGGGAGTGAGTGTGGTTGGTGTACTAATAGGGAGTGAGTGTGGTTGGTGTACTAATAGGGAGTGAGTGTGGTTGGTGTACTAATAGTGAGTGAGTGTGGTTGGTGTACTAATAGTGAGTGAGTGTGGTTGGTGTACTAATAGGGAGTGAGTGTGGTTGGTGCACTAATAGGGAGTGAGTGTGGTTGGTGTACTAATAGGGAGTGAGTGTGGTTGGTGTACTAATAGGGAGTGAGTGTGGTTGGTGTACTAATAGGGAGTGAGTGTGGTTGGTATACTAATAGGGAGTGAGTGTGGTTGGTGTACTAATAGTGAGTGAGTGTGGTTGGTGTACTAATAGGGAGTGAGTGTGGTTGGTGTACTAATAGGGAGTGAGTGTGGTTGGTGTACTAATAGGGAGTGAGTGTGGTTGGTGTACTAATAGGGAGTGAGTGTGGTTGGTGTACTAATAGGGAGTGAGTTTGGTTGGTGTACTAATAGGGAGTGAGTGTGGTTGGTGTACTAATAGGGAGTGAGTGTGGTTGGTGTACTAATAGGGAGTGAGTGTGGTTGGTGTACTAATAGGGAGTGAGTGTGGTTGGTGTACTAATAGTGAGTGAGTGTGGTTGATGTACTAATAGGGAGTGAGTGTGGTTGGTGTACTAATAGTGAGTGAGTATGGTTGGTGTACTAATAGGGAGTGAGTGTGGTTGGTATACTAATAGGGAGTGAGTGTGGTTGGTATACTAATAGGGAGTGAGTGTGGTTGGTGTACTAATAGGGAGTGAGTGTGGTTGGTATACTAATAGGGAGTGAGTGTGGTTGGTGTACTAATAGGGAGTGAGTGTGGTTGGTGCACTAATAGGGAGTGAGTGTGGTTGGTATACTAATAGGGAGTGAGTGTGGTTGGTATACTAATAGTGAGTGAGTGTGGGGGAGTGAGTGTGGTTGGTGTACTAATAGGGAGTGAGTGTGGTTGGTGTACTAATAGGGAGTGAGTGTGGTTGGTGTACTAATAGGGAGTGAGTGTGGTTGGTGTACTAATAGGGAGTGAGTGTGGTTGGTATACTAATAGTGAGTGAGTGTGGTTGGTGTACTAATAGTGAGTGAGTGTGGTTGGTGTACTAATAGTGAGTGAGTGTGGTTGGTGTACTAATAGTGAGTGAGTGTGGTTGGTATACTAATAGTGAGTGAGTGTGGTTGGTGTACTAATAGGGAGTGAGTGTGGTTGGTATATTAATAGTGAGTGAGTGTGGTTGGTGTACTAATAGGGAGTGAGTGTGGTTGGTGTACTAATAGGGAGTGAGTGTGGTTGGTGTACTAATAGGGAGTGAGTGTGGTTGGTGTACTAATAGGGAGTGAGTGTGGTTGGTATACTAATAGTGAGTGAGTGTGGTTGGTGTACTAATAGGGAGTGAGTGTGGTTGGTATACTAATAGGGAGTGAGTGTGGTTGGTGTACTAATAGTGAGTGAGTGTGGTTGGTGTACTAATAGGGAGTGAGTGTGGTTGGTGCACTAATAGGGAGTGAGTGTGGTTGGTGTACTAATAGGGAGTGAGTGTGGTTGGTGTACTAATAGGGAGTGAGTGTGGTTGGTGTACTAATAGGGAGTGAGTGTGGTTGGTGTACTAATAGTGAGTGAGTGTGGTTGGTGTACTAATAGTGAGTGAGTGTGGTTGGTGTACTAATAGGGAGTGAGTGTGGTTGGTGCACTAATAGGGAGTGAGTGTGGTTGGTGTACTAATAGGGAGTGAGTGTGGTTGGTGTACTAATAGGGAGTGAGTGTGGTTGGTGTACTAATAGGGAGTGAGTGTGGTTGGTATACTAATAGGGAGTGAGTGTGGTTGGTGTACTAATAGTGAGTGAGTGTGGTTGGTGTACTAATAGGGAGTGAGTGTGGTTGGTGTACTAATAGGGAGTGAGTGTGGTTGGTGTACTAATAGGGAGTGAGTGTGGTTGGTGTACTAATAGGGAGTGAGTGTGGTTGGTGTACTAATAGGGAGTGAGTTTGGTTGGTGTACTAATAGGGAGTGAGTGTGGTTGGTGTACTAATAGGGAGTGAGTGTGGTTGGTGTACTAATAGGGAGTGAGTGTGGTTGGTGTACTAATAGGGAGTGAGTGTGGTTGGTGTACTAATAGTGAGTGAGTGTGGTTGATGTACTAATAGGGAGTGAGTGTGGTTGGTGTACTAATAGTGAGTGAGTATGGTTGGTGTACTAATAGGGAGTGAGTGTGGTTGGTATACTAATAGGGAGTGAGTGTGGTTGGTATACTAATAGGGAGTGAGTGTGGTTGGTGTACTAATAGGGAGTGAGTGTGGTTGGTATACTAATAGGGAGTGAGTGTGGTTGGTGCACTAATAGGGAGTGAGTGTGGTTGGTGTACTAATAGGGAGTGAGT
This sequence comes from Cladorhizidae sp. MBARI D1340-BT2, assembly GCA_028752905.1. Taxonomy (NCBI): domain Eukaryota; kingdom Metazoa; phylum Porifera; class Demospongiae; order Poecilosclerida; family Cladorhizidae; species Cladorhizidae sp. MBARI D1340-BT2. The sequence continues at coordinate 55,198,484 of JAQNBH010000011.1, forward strand.
GTGGTTGGTGTACTAATAGGGAGTGAGTGTGGTTGGTGTACTAATAGTGAGTGAGTGTGGTTGGTGTACTAATAGGGAGTGAGTGTGGTTGGTGTACTAATAGGGAGTGAGTGTGGTTGGTGTACTAATAGGGAGTGAGTGTGGTTGGTGTACTAATAGTGAGTGAGTGTGGTTGGTGTACTAATAGGGAGTGAGTGTGGTTGGTGTACTAATAGGGAGTGAGTGTGGTTGGTGTACTAATAGGGAGTGAGTGTGGTTGATGTGCTAATAGGGAGTGAGTGTGGTTGGTGTACTAATAGTGAGTGAGTGTGGTTGGTGTACTAATAGGGAGTGAGTGTGGTTGGTGTACTAATAGTGAGTGAGTGTGGTTGGTGTACTAATAGGGAGTGAGTGTGGTTGGTGTACTAATAGGGAGTGAGTGTGGTTGGTGTACTAATAGGGAGTGAGTGTGGTTGATGTACTAATAGGGAGTGAGTGTGGTTGGTATACTAATAGGGAGTGAGTGTGGTTGGTATACTAATAGGGAGTGAGTGTGGTTGGTATACTAATAGGTAGTGAGTGTGGTTGGTGTACTAATAGGGAGTGAGTGTGGTTGGTGTACTAATAGTGAGTGAGTGTGGTTGGTATACTAATAGGGAGTGGGTGTTATCGTGTACTAATAGTGAGTGGGTGTGGTTGGTATACTAATAGGGAGTGAGTGTGGTTGGTGTACTAATAGGGAGTGAGTGTGGTTGGTGTACTAATAGGGAGTGAGTGTGGTTGGTGTACTAATAGGGAGTGAGTGTGGTTGGTGTACTAATAGGGAGTGAGTGTGGTTGGTATACTAATAGGGAGTGAGTGTGGTTGGTGTACTAATAGGGAGTGAGTGTGGTTGGTGTACTAATAGGGAGTGAGTGTGGTTGGTGTACTAATAGTGAGTGAGTGTGGTTGGTGTACTAATAGGGAGTGAGTGTGGTTGGTGTACTAATAGGGAGTGAGTGTGGTTGGTATACTAATAGGGAGTGAGTGTGGTTGGTGTACTAATAGTGAGTGAGTGTGGTTGGTGTACTAATAGGGAGTGAGTGTGGTTGATGTACTAATAGGGAGTGAGTGTGGTTGGTGTACTAATAGGGAGTGAGTGTGGTTGGTGTACTAATAGGGAGTGAGTGTGGTTGGTGTACTAATAGGGAGTGAGTGTGGTTGGTGTACTAATAGGGAGTGAGTGTGGTTGGTGTACTAATAGGGAGTGAGTGTGGTTGGTGTACTAATAGGGAGTGAGTGTGGTTGGTATACTAATAGGGAGTGAGTGTGGTTGGTGTACTAATAGTGAGTGAGTGTGGTTGGTGTACTAATAGGGAGTGAGTGTGGTTGATGTACTAATAGGGAGTGAGTGTGGTTGGTGTACTAATAGGGAGTGAGTGTGGTTGGTGTACTAATAGGGAGTGAGTGTGGTTGGTGTACTAATAGGGAGTGAGTGTGGTTGGTGTACTAATAGGGAGTGAGTGTGGTTGGTGTACTAATAGTGAGTGAGTGTGGTTGGTGTACTAATAGGGAGTGAGTGTGGTTGGTGTACTAATAGGGAGTGAGTGTGGTTGGTGTACTAATAGGGAGTGAGTGTGGTTGGTGTACTAATAGTGAGTGAGTGTGGTTGGTGTACTAATAGGGAGTGAGTGTGGTTGGTGTACTAATAGTGAGTGAGTGTGGTTGGTATACTAATAGGGAGTGAGTGTGGTTGGTGTACTAATAGGGAGTGAGTGTGGTTGGTGTACTAATAGGGAGTGAGTGTGGTTGATGTACTAATAGGGAGTGAGTGTGGTTGGTGTACTAATAGGGAGTGAGTGTGGTTGGTATACTAATAGGGAGTGAGTGTGGTTGGTATACTAATAGGGAGTGAGTGTGGTTGGTATACTAATAGTGAGTGAGTGTGGTTGGTGTACTAATAGGGAGTGAGTGTGGTTGGTGTACTAATAGGGAGTGAGTGTGGTTGGTGTACTAATAGGGAGTGAGTGTGGTTGGTGTACTAATAGTGAGTGAGTGTGGTTGGTGTACTAATAGGGAGTGAGTGTAGGTTGGTATACTAATAGGGAGTGAGTGTGGTTGGTGTACTAATAGGGAGTGTGTGTGGTTGGTGCACTAATAGGGAGTGAGTGTGGTTGGTGTACTAATAGGGAGTGAGTGTGGTTGGTGTACTAATAGGGAGGGAGGTGTGGTTGGTGTACTAATAGGAGTGAGTGTGGTTGGTGTACTAATAGGGTGTGAGTGTGGTTGGTGTACTAATAGGGAGTGAGTGTGGTTGATGTACTAATAGGGAGTGAGTGTGGTTGGTATACTAATAGGGAGTGAGTGTGGTTGGTATACTAATAGGGAGTGAGTGTGGTTGGTATACTAATAGGTAGTGAGTGTGGTTGGTGTACTAATAGGGAGTGAGTGTGGTTGGTGTACTAATAGTGAGTGAGTGTGGTTGGTGTACTAATAGGGAGTGAGTGTGGTTGGTGTACTAATAGTGAGTGAGTGTGGTTGGTGTACTAATAGGGAGTGAGTGTGGTTGGTGTACTAATAGGGAGTGAGTGTGGTTGGTGTACTAATAGTGAGTGAGTGTGGTTGGTGTACTAATAGGGAGTGAGTGTGGTTGGTGTACTAATAGTGAGTGAGTGTGGTTGGTGT